>VZTR01008261.1:120662-138212 GCA_013400775.1 Chaetops frenatus | reverse complement strand
TGTGCCCCCAGCCCTGTGCCCCCGTCCCGCTGTGCCCCCGGCCCTGTGCCCCCGGCCGGCGCTGCCCCGCCAGTCCCCCGCACAGACCGTGTGTCCTCTGCCATGCAGAGAAGCCACGCAGAGAGAGTACAATGGCTTGTGGATCTCAGGTCCGGTATCACTGTCCTGCGCTGTCCCCAGGCCCTGCTGCCACCGCCTCGCCAGCATTCCCATCCCAACTCACATCCCCGTCAGAGCCACCAGGGCTGGACCCTGATTTCTGTGTGTTATAAGGCGATGAAGGAGCTGCTGCTGCCTCTAAGCCACACACTGATCTGATTCGAGATAGCAGAAGCCTCGGACCCAGGAGATGCTGAGCTGGTTCGCTGTCCCGTGTAAGCAAAGCAGCCAGTTTGGGAAATGGATGGGTGGGTAAAAAAAGGTGTCATTAGCACAGGTGATGCATAAGCCAGGCTTCACATGACTCAGACATTTGTTCCTCAGACCATGTAGAAACCCAACTGCTACAGGCAAAAAAAGGAAGAAAATGCATAGACAAATGATAAATCATAGGCAGAAGGAAGTGCCCAGCTGTTCCAATGCTCGATGGAAAAGCAGGAAGGAACTCGAGCTCACTGAAGCCCTAGTGGTGTAACTAATGACAGAAGAGTTAGGCTTCCTCCCAGCCCTCACTCCCTGTTGGGAGGACGGCTGGAGCTCAGCTTGTCCAGGCCCTGCTCACCGTGGCTGACCTGGGAAACAGAGTGAGGCAAAGCTCCAGGTTGTGACCTTTGGGAGGAAAACAACACTAGAAATTCACTTCCCCTCCCTGCTTGGCACTGGAGTGTGACCACAGAGCGAGAGAATGCCTGGAACTTTTGCTGCTGATAGAAGAGGAATGAAGTAAACCAAATATTTTTGTAATAAAAATTTAATATCCTTTTTTTGGGCTTTGTAATCAAAGCAGCTTTCTAAGCTATGCGCGCATGCACAGTAATCCTCCTCTAATCCTGCTTGCCTCGGGCATATGAGATGCTACAGAAATAACAAGGCAGTGCATACTACAGAAGAAACTTCTAATTTGTTTTTGTCTAGCTCAGCATAAGGCCAAGCCTCAGGTGCAATGGACCATCACATGAAAAATGTAACAGAGCTCATATGTAAAATACTCCTGCAGCCATGTATATTGATCAAATACCAGATGGCATGAATGGGGGTAACTGTGGGATGGTGTTGGGAACGAAGTCAACTTGCAGATTTTTTTTCCAAAACAAGATACCATTTAAATTCATGAAATCCAGGGAAACAGCAGGAAAGCCAGAGTTTTTTGGGGGCCAGAGCTCAGTGAACATCACTGCTAGGCACATTACAACCATATTTCCTCAGAATTTCCACTACAGCTCTTTCCCCATCACTCATAACTTTGTAATAATTTTCAAACCAGAAATTTTCCTATTTTTAAAAATACATTTAAAACATTTTCTCTTAGTATTCCTTCAGCTGAAATGCACATGGGTCAAAAATTTAAAATTAGGAGCAGCAGTAATCCTCACCAATTTGTGCTTTTATGTAATTTCGTTTTGATTCACCACTCATGCGTAGATGAAATTGGGACTTTCTACTGATTTTACAATTGGGGACATCTGCTGCTGCTAGGTGGAGCTGATGCCTCCATTGGGGCAGATCCTTTTCTTTCTCCTCCAGGGACACATGAATTCCTCCAGCCTGCAGGAATGCACACGGGCATGCCCTGTTGCACTGTGCTGGTGTCAAACCCCAGTATCCTAGCAGGGGTGTGAGGGATCTTCTAGAGGCCAACTCTGAGTTTATTTTATTGTGACTAATAGACTAAAAGACCTATCCTAGTTTGGAATCGAGCCAGGGCCTGAAACTGAAATTGCTTCCTAGCAAGTGATTTGCTCCAGTTAGTGAATTGAGGGAAGCATTCCTATCCCATCCTCCTAGACCCACTGCCTTGGCAGCGTTAATAAAATATACCCTAACCAAGGAGAGGTGGCAGGATGCCAGAACAATGCATAAAAGCTGTCTTTCCTGGAGAGAGTCATCCAACAAGTTGTTACCAGGGACTGCACCTCCACCAGCCCACCAGAGAGCCCTCTGAAAGAGCCCTGCGGCAGAACAGCGAGCTGTGACAGCGTGAGCCAGCAACACAAACCCACGTGCCCGCAGCCCGCATGCGACACCGGGGCTGGCCCTGGGCCAGGAGCTGCATGACTCCCTGCCACAGTGTCCCCTCACCAGGCACAGCAACCCTGCACGTGTGGACAGCAGCTGCTCTGACCTCAAGCAGGGCAGAGGTGGTGCTGACAGGTCAGGAGAGGCACACCAACCCTGCCATCACCACTCTGCCCGCCTGCATCGGGGACAAAACGTCTTTGGACAGCCCCAGGGCTGTACCCCAGGCATGTGCTGGGATCCCTTCTTAAACCTGATACCTTTCCAACAGCAGCTCAAGCAGCAAAGCTACCCCTTCTCCTGAGCTGCCAGAGCCTTTCCCAGTGCAGCATAGCTGAGCCCAGCAGCCAGGCAGAGCAGGTACTGTGGCACCTGTGGCTGGGACAGCAGGGACAGGACACACCGAGCTCCTGTGAATACTGAAGAGGTTAAACACTGGAGCCAGGCTACTCCCTTGTGGGCACTCCATGGGCCTTCACTCCCCCACATGTACTGGAGCTGAGCAGCCCCTTAAGAGATTACAGGTGGAGCCTGTTTGTGCCACCTGTGCTCACAGCTGTGATAGCATAGAATCACACAATTGGTAAGGTTGGAAAAGACCTGTAAGATCACAAAGTCCAACCTTCAGCAAAGCATCACCACCGTGTTCACCACTAAATCATATCACCAGGTGTCACATCCACATTTTTGAACACTTCCAGGGAAAGTGATTTTACAGCCTCCCTGGGCAGCCTGTGCCAGCCCTTTCCATTAAAGATTTTCTCTAATATCCAACCAAACATCCCCTGGCTAAACTTGAGGCCATTTCCTCTCATCCTATCACTTGTGAGCTGGGAGAAGAGACTGACCCCCACCTGGCTCCAGCCTCCTATCAGGTAGTTGTAGAGAGTGAGAAGGTCCCTCCTCCAGTGCTCCTGCATTCGGGGTGAGATTAAAACTATAATGCCAACTATTAAAATATTAATGTGATCCTTTCAATTTCCTTCTGCTTCGTGGGGAGCAATGGCATGTGGAAGGTTTGCTGTGATTCCTCTGAGATGTGAGAGAGTAACTAATTACTGGAGAAGATGAGATACAGTCCTGTGATTCCCTGGAATATCTGCTAAGCCTCAGGACAGTTTGTGTATAATGGGGCCACTCTTCTACAAAGAAAAGATAAACAGAGCAAAAGAAAGACAGTGCTGGAGCAAACAGCAGCTCAGGATAGTCACTGGTCTCAGAGTTAATCCAGAACCTGGTAAATAAGGCTGCAGACAATTAATTAGAGGAATAACGCCTGTAAATAATATTTTACAGTAGGATTAGTTAATCAGGAGGGTACCTGGTGAACTCATAGGAAATGTGGAGAGAAAGGTAAAGAAGACATTAAATTGCCTTCAGCTGTTTAAATGATTCCTGCAGATCTTATTACAGAAGAGAAAGGGAAATGTCTGCAGAACCAATCATACGAGCTTCTATTTCCAATGATCTAACAGCCCCTATAACAGAGAGAGAAAACGCCTGTGTGCTCTGGAAGCAATAAAAGACACATTTGTCCCCCATTCATCACTGCGTTATCCTCGGGTGTGCGCAGACACTGCCGAGCCCGTGGGGCGGGGGATTAGCACAGCCCCTGGCTCCGTAGCGTCTGCCCTGGTGCTCCCTGCGGCTGTTTTTGGGATCAGCGCTGCCGCGGCACCAGCCTGGCAGGATGGACAGGACGGTGACAGTGTGTGCCCCGGCAGGGCGTCTCTGGTCCTGAACTCAGACACCACAACTCCCCTGCTTGGGCACAAAAATTGGCAAGTGCCGAAGTAGAGCGTTCCCTCATCATCTGTGTGAAGGAGCAGCCGGGGCAGGTCAGGCACCAGAGCTGCGCTGTGGGAGCTGACACAGTAGCAGAGAGGAGAGTCCTGGAATATGCTGAGTTGAAAGGGACCAACTGGGATCATCGAGTCCAACACCTGGCCCGGCACAGGACACCCCAAGAATCACACCATGTGTCTGAGAGCATTGTCCAAACACTCCTTGAGTTCTGGCAGCCTCCTTGAGTAATATGACCACCTCTCTGGGGAGCCTCTTCCAGTACCCAACAACCCTCTGGGTATTTATTTTCCTAATACTCAGCTCAAACCTCCCCCAACACAACTCCAGTCATTCCTCGGGCCCTGTCTCTGGTCACGAGAGAGCAGAGAACAGTGCCTGCACCTCTGTGTCACCTCACAAGGCAGTTGTAGTCTGCTGTGAGGTCTCCCCTCAGTCTCCTCCAGGCTCAATAAATTAAGTGACCTCAGCTGCTCCTTGTAGGGCTTCCCCTCCAGACCCTTCATCATCCTGATGGCCCCCGCTTTGGACACTTAGAGCTTTATCTTCTTTTATATCTGTGCCCAAAACTGCTGCCAGGAGGTGAGGCCACAGCAGAGCAGAGCAGAGCAGGACAATTTCCTCCTTCACCTGGCAGCAATGCTGGGCCTGATGCCCCCTGATGCGAATGGTCCTCCTGGTTGCCAGGGAACTGCTGACTCATATCCACCTTGCCATCAGTCAGGATACTCAGGTTCTTTTCTGCAGCTGCTCTCCAGCCTCTCATTTCCCAGTCTATACATACAACAAGGGTTGCTCAGTCCCAGGTGCACAATCTGGCACTTGTCTTTGTTAAACTCCACGTGGTTGGTGATTGCCCATCTCTCTGATTTGTGGAGGTCTCTCAGAGGTCTCTCTGCAGACCTCAAAGGAGTCAGCAGCTCCTCCCAATTTAGTGTCATCAGCAAATTTACTTAGTCTACCTTTGAGTCTGGCATCCAGGGCATTAATGCAGATGCTGAAGGGCACGAGGGGGATGGAACCCTGAGGAGCCCCACTAGTGACAGGTCCCAGCCTGATGTCACCCCATTCACTGTAACCCTTTGTGCCCAACCTGTGAGCCAGTTGCTCACCTATCATATTAAATGGTTATCCAGCTGTGGGCTGGACAGCTGGTCCAGAAGAATCCTGTGAAAGACAGTATAAAAAGCTTTGCTGAACTTCAAAAAGATTACATCTACTGGCTTCCCTGGATAACCTGGTGGGTTATCCTGTTATAGAGGGAAATCAGCTTTGACAAGCAGGACCCTCCTGAAGCCGTGCTGTCTGTAATCAGTGACTGTTCTGTCCTCTAGGTGTTTTTCAATATCTCCCAGGAAAATATTTTCCATGATTTTACCAGGCACTGAAGTGAGACTAACAGATTCCAGGGTTCTTCTTTTTGCCCTTCTTGAAATATTCCTAGGACAATATTCTCCAGCTTCCAGTCAGCTGGATCCTCTCCAGATTCCCAACACGGCTCAAAAATAATCGAGAGAGATTTTGTGATGACATCAGTAGCTCTTCGAGGATTCTTGGATGAGTCTCATCAGGCTGCATAGATTTGTAGGGATCCAGCTGGAGCAGCAGGTTTCAGGGTCAAGTTGATCAATGTCCCAGTCATGGTCCTCAAGCTCAGGGCACTGGGACCCCCTTGGTCTGTCATCCATATTGAAGACAGAGGCAAAGAATGCATTAAACACCTCTTCCTTGTCCATGTCCTCATTTGTCAGGTGGCCATCCTTATCCTGGAACAGGCGCATGTTATTTCTACAATGCTTTTTTTGCCACTAATATAGCCAAAAGAATTCCTCTTATTGTCCCCCACATTTCTGGCATCTTCAGCTCCAGCTGAGCTTTGGCCACAAATTTTCTCCCTTAGCAGTGGGCAGGAAGTCTGTATTCTTCCTGTGTCCCCTGACCTTGCTTCCATTGGGCATACACCTTTGTTTTTCATCTTATTTCCAAGGAAAGATCCATGTTCAGCCAGGCTAGTCAAATGCTTTGTCTGCTTGACTTCTGACATTTAGGAATTGCCTGCTCCTGTGCTCTTGGGAGGTGATGTTTAAGAGGTAGGAGGAGGAAGTAAAGGTTTCACACAAGCTCCTCAGAACTGATAGCTTCAGCAGTGGAGGTGAGTTCAGAGGCAGTTCCCTGCTGCCCATCGCTGGTGCTTTGGCTGGCAGGGCTGGGCACTGAGCTGCCCCTGGGCCGTGGCGGGGTGACGGCGCTGCGCCGGCACCGTGAGGGACGGGCATGCAGTGCTGTGTTACTGGGGGCTGAGGGTGCTGGAAACCTGCACATCTTCTTAGGGATTACCTGAGATAACCCAGGCTGTTCCTGGGAACAGGAACAAGCAGTGCCAGCCCCTCAGCCTGCCTGGCTCCACTGAGTGCTGAGACTGGCCTGTACCTACAGCCAGTGGTTAGCCCCGAGTGGGGCAGGTGCCAGTGCCCGTGCCTGAGCTGTTGGCTGATGCTGCTGCTCTGACACAGGAGCGGGCAATTACTGCATTTGAATCCTGAAATATCAGACACAAAGTCTCAGTCACTGTGGATTCAGAGCTGCCTGCATTAGCCACAGTCTCTCTGCCCACCTGCAGGACATGGCAGTCTGGTGGGAAGCTGTGTCCATGAGCAGTGCTTTAGGTCGTTGCCGTAAGTTCCATAAGTTTATATAAAAAGGCTTAGCTCTGTGGCCCCATTTCTTCAAGTCCCCACATTGCCAGCCACCATCATTGGGTATTTCCAGATGCTGCCAGGGCCTCCCTGTTAATTGGTTTATGGGGGTCATTTACAGCACCTGGGAATTTTGTTATTTCTCAAGGTCATGTCCTGTGTCATGGGACACTGGTGTCTCATTCTTGCTGTGATCTCTCCAGTCCTCAGCAGCTGAACTGTATGTCCAGTGCAATTGACAAAGTGATCCACCTTCACCTGCAGTGCTCACACACCCACTCACACCATTCCCTTTGGAAAATAATTACTGCACAGAGACCGATCCTGTTAGATTAAGACAAATTAAGAATCTAATATATAGGTTTGCTGTCAGGCTCCCAGGGTCAGGGGTCGATACAGTATATTGCAGGGAGGCTATAGGTTACCCCTGCCCCAATATTTTATCATAATAAACCAAATGGGGACAAAACACCCAGCAGCAGCCCATAAATCTATTAGCAGTGAACTGTCAATGTCCCACATACCCGGGTAATTTGTTAATTCAGAGCTAGGGCTCTTTTTTCACTAGACCTTGTAAACTCCTTTTTGAAACATCAATAAACCATCTGCTTTGACTTGTTAATCAAACGACTTTATTCAGTCCAAAGCAATTTTTTCCTAATAAAAACAGAGTATTTATCTCCATGGCTATAAAAGAGGATTGTTTTCAACTGTTCACTTATAGTTAAGAAGCACATTTAGTTTGGATTGATTTCCAATGCTTCGGTCATATCTTGTCACTTCCCATTTCTTACACACAGCATCTCAGTTTAGCTTTCTAGCAGGGAAAACACAACCTGCCCCAGTCAGTGCTGGGAGTGGCACCAGGGGAGTGGTAACCAGCAGCAAAAAGGTCATGGAAATGAAACTTTAAAGAGCTGAACACATCCTTGTCAGCTCTTGGGCCATTCCCACCTTTTCCCACTCTTTATCTGCAGCTGCACCTGTCTGGTTCCCACCTCCTCCCAAGGCAGCCCAGGATTCCACCTGGGACATCTTCCCCAGGTGCCCTTGTTCCCTTGCTGTGGGTCTTACCAAGGCTCTCCCAGAAAAACCTTGGCACAGTGTCCTCCAATTTCTTCACTGGTAGCAGCTGGTGGTGAGGGGTACTGTGGTGGTCAGACACAGGGCTGTGGTAGTCTCTCTATGCCCACTGCTCCCCCCCAGAGCACAGGCTGCCTGGCATGGCCATTGCCATGGGCATGGTGGCATATGCCACATTCCTTCCTGCTCTCCAAAGCACAGGGCAGGTGTGGGGGAGATCCATTAGGACGCTGTTTCTGAAGGATGCAATTCCACAGTGCAGCGCAGAGAGGGAGATGGTGGGCAGAGGACCTGGGGGATGCATTAGGGAAGGAAAATGCGTGTTCAGTCTGTCTGGTTGTTTTTCTCCAGCCGTTTGTCACATCTGCAACAGGAGAGGATGAGCTCAAGCAGCTCACACAGCTGGGTGAGGGCCAGGGCCAGCCCAGCCCCAGCCCGGTCCCCTGCAGGGGGGCAGTGCTGTCCCTGAGCCCTCCTGGACACCGGCACGCCGGGCCAGGCCCCACGGTGCTCACAGGGCTCAGGGACCCGTCTGCTGTGTCCCCTTGCGTCCACCTTGGCTTGAGTGCCTGTTCCACAGACTGCTGGCTGCGACACACAGGCTGGGGCTGGGATCCTTCCAGGGCACCCCAGGACCACTGGGGCGGGACAGGCAGGAGGAGCGGCCAGGAGCCTGCTCTGCTCCCACGGCATTGCAGCTGTGGACGGCTGGGCCAGGACACAGGGACATCTTGGCAATACTCGTCACTCCGGCACATCGGGGAGGGCTGTTCCCGGACCACCAAGGCATGTCAGGCTAGGACACAAGTGTCCACCTGTGCAGAAACACTGTCTGTCGAGACAGCCCAGCTCTCCTCTGCAGCATCTTCAAGGAGCCAGGGGGAAATCCTCTGCCGACCCAGTCTGATCCTAACCAGATTCTGCCGCTGTCAAACACCTTCTGCTTTAGACTGAGGAATTGCAGATGTGCCTGAAGCATCCCCAGCAAACCCCTTTCCCTGCACACAAAGAGTGAGCGAGCCACAGCTCCCCGTGGCTGCAGACCCCCGGCGCCCAGCACCCCGTCTCGGTGGTCAGTGGGGCCTGCTCTGCGCTGCAAGGACATCGGTGGGGCCATCGAGGCAGTCCAGACTGGCCTTTCCCAGCTGTTCTCACACGGTGCTGCTGCCCCAGCTCCTGAGTGCCACTTGCCACGTGGCCCTGCAGCCTGGGCTGCCAAAGGTGCTGTTAAAGGCTGTGTCACCAAATGCCTGAGGGACACTACTGCCACACCAGGGCCACCACGGTCTGATGCCAGCGGGTCAGGCTGTACCCCAGCCCAAGTGTGGCTGACTACATGTGCTCAGCTCACCGCATCTGTCCTGTGCCTCCACGAAAGCTCCACGCCCGCAGCCTGCTCTCACTGGGATGTGGAATCAGCCGCCCCCAGCCCCGTCCGAGCCCCCATGGGGGGGAAGGGGCAGAAGAAACAAAGTCATTTATATAATGTATCTCCCCGCTGAGCTCTTAATGGCTGGCGCTTTTGTTCTGCAGTGGCTGCCTGGCTGTGATGGGCAGGAAGCCGCAGTCTCCCTTTGTTCCACGGCCTTATTCAGCAATTTAGATCCATCATAAAAATCAAATATGCATGTTGCAATCGCCTTGCGTAAAACAGCTTCAATTTTCGCCTTTCTTTAATTGAACTCCACGGGAGAAAGAGGCAGGGCTGGGGAGCAAGGGGCAGCAGGAGAAGCGCTTTGTGTTTTTGTTCAGCGGGCTGTGAAAATGGGTAGTAATGAAAATACAGAATTTTTATCTTTGCGTCATTATTAAAAAAAAAAAAAAAAAGACAGATATCCTTGATAAGGCCTCCCTGGTAGAGGACAGCCTGTGGGGGAGCAGCCTTCTTTTCCCTGCGTTGTGGGGATGACAGGCTCCGCGAGGCTGGGAGATAAGGGGTGGTCCTCAGCATCGTGGCAGGGACTGGTGATAGAGCTGGCAGCTCCATGCTGCCACAACACACAAGGCTGAGCTGACACACCATGGCTCTGCTCCTTTTATCCTTCCAGAATGCCTAGGTGCTCTTCTGTTGCTGAGAGCAAACACATATCCTTAAAAATTTTGCCAGCACCTCCCTGCACTGCTCCCCCAGGGCTGCTGGGCACGGGTCCCTGGCACTGGGCAAGGGCTGAGTGCTCAGCCCGTCCTGGAGGGGCTGAGGCATCACTGCAGAGCAGTGCCAGGGTTGTTTTGCCTCGACTCGCTCCACGCCCTCCCCACAGCCCCGCGGTGTGAGAGGGTGACTGCCAGGGACAGAGCCAGAAGCTGGGCTTTGGAGTGTGCTGGCCAAAGTGTGGACACAGGTTTCCATCTCGCCTCCAGCTGTCTGTGAGATGGGGAGTTCCTGGGAGAACTTCCT
This sequence comes from Chaetops frenatus, assembly GCA_013400775.1. NCBI lineage: Eukaryota > Metazoa > Chordata > Aves > Passeriformes > Picathartidae > Chaetops > Chaetops frenatus. The sequence goes on along the minus strand of VZTR01008261.1, from coordinate 128,057 downwards.
GTGAGCAGAGACGGAGAGCTGCTTTGCCTTGTGCTGTCCCGGCAGGAAGGCCCTGAAGTGGCCAGGGGGACCTGCTGTGTGCCAGGGACCTTGCTGTGCCACAGTGAACCTGCCCTGATGTCCTCCCAGAAGCTGTCTGCCTGCCCAGAGCCAAGTCCCAGCCTCACAAAGCCCAGCAAGAATGGGGCAAGGCAATCCATGGCCCCAATCCTCTGTCCTGTGGGCACTCCCCACAGGGGAACCCCTTCCTGCTCACTGGGGCATGGCAGGGCCGAGGGACACATGGCAGGGCTGGTCATGTCCCGTGTCCCTCTCTCCCACTGTGTGCGCTGATCATGGTGCTGCTGCAGCAGGAGGAACACTATGTCACACAATGAACACTGAATTGCTGCTTAAAGAGCTGGCACTGCTCTGCCAAAACACTGAACACCCCCCCCACACATCAACCTGACGGTGGGGGGAAAAGAGGCTTTGCCTTCTCTCTGCCTCGATGATAATTTTCTGACAATTCTGATTTGGCACTGACTCCCAGCGTGCCCAGCTCTGTGCCTTGGCTGTGGTAGGGGCCAACCCCACTGGCCCACTGCTGCAGCCACAAGCTGTGCTGGGGTGGCACCAGTGGCTTGGGGAGGGTGGAAGCACTGGGGCAGGAGGATGTGAGCACTGGGCACATGCACGTGTGTGCATGTGTGTGTGCATGTGCATACTTCTATGTGTGCATGTGTGTACCCAGCAGCAGTTTGGCTGAGAACCCCCTCCACCATGCTGAGAAAAGACCCTTTTTTGCTGTGACAATTCAATATAACTGAAAGTTTGCTTAGGAAAGAGAGTCTTTTTAACAGAACATGCTCACAGCCAAATCGATATGAATTATACGGCACAGAAGATGCCTAGGGTATTAAAACATTAATTAAGTAACATCATGCTCCTATCTAACCAAGAGCACAATACCATTTATAGGTACCGCTGTCTGTTCTCTGGGGCACTGTGAAGTCTCTCCTCTGTCACCGCAGAGGCTGTGGGAGACCTGGAGATCCTTTGGCTGTGGCTCCTTCCCAGCTCAGACTGGTGCAATCTCTTGGGATGGGACAGGGGGCACAGCCAGGTGCCCCCTGCCCTGTGGCCCTGTGTGGAAGGGGCCCCGTGACCACATGGCTGTGTCTTGTTTCTGCGGCGCTGCCACCCCACTGCCACCTGTGTGCCACTCGGGGGCTGGGGGTGACCAGCTGGGTCCTGCTGGGGACAAGCCACCAGAGCCAGCCTCACATGGCCCTGACAAGGGGTCATGACCTCGACTCGTGGAAGATGCCAGCAGCTCAGTAGTGACCTGTCCTGGGGAGCCAAGCAGTGGCTAAACCCATGCAGCAGCAGCTGGATTAGCTCACATCAGCCCGGGGACAAACACACTTAATTTCGCAAAACACCAAAATAGAAAGTCATTGGAATGAAATCAGTGTCTTCACCACATCCCCTCTGGCAGAGCGTTAATTAAAATGACTCTCTAGTGCTTTAGATCATCAGGTGTACCTTGTTAACGAGCTTGGAACAGAGAACCAGCTCCACACTGGAGTTTAAGTGCTCATGGAGTTAACCCTTCACCACTGCTGGCACAGCCCGGCCTGGTGGTGGTTTCCCAGCACATCCATCTGTGTTAGGGATATCTCAGCAGCCTTCCAATGTCATTCAGCCAAGGCATGAGCATGGGACCCTGCCTGGGTCAGTGGGGATCTGGCTACAGGGGTGGTGTCTCTGCAGCTGCTGAAGCGTGCCAGGAAGGAGTTCCTGGGGGTCTGCCGGGTCCCTCCAGCTGGAAATGCAGCTCCAAATCCATTGGCCACGCAGGTCCTGCTCTGGTTGTATAAATATGCATTTTTTGGCCTGTAAGAGTACAGTAGTGAGAGCTGAGTCTCTTTGAGGTGATGATAATGAAAGTCATTAAAAATCACTCCCAGCCTTCTCTTACCAGAATCACAGCATGGAAAAACCTTTTTATTCCTGTCAGAGGTTTGCACAATTCCCATGGATGGGCTGCTCTGTGCAGGATGCTGTGCAAAGGTTTTTAGTTTGCAGCTTGTGCAGCTACTCGAGGCCATTTACACCTTCCTGAACATAATGAGGCACTTCCTCAAGCTTGGCTGTTTTACAGTAGAATTCAAACCAAGAATAAATAGCAACATTATATAATAAACTTACAAAACGGCTGGTCTAGGAACAGCAGAGATGTTAATACAGTGCAGTGCACACACCAGTAGCAGAAGAGTCACATTGGCGACCCTGTCACTGCCACAGTCCTGTCTGCCTGTTAAAAAGGCAGGATGGAGTTTTCCTATTAATAAAACCTCAGCCAGCTGAGAGACAATGCAGATCCTCGCCTGTTTAGGCTCATGCCAGAAGAACAGGTGCCCAAGCCAGGGACAGGACCAGGCAGCCTGGCCAGAACTGAGTTTTAAGAGTCCTGAGCTGCACCATGTCCGGGTGCACTTGGCCTCGCCCCCCTGGGCCCCCATGGAGCAGGGGGTCATCTTTTGAGGCTGCTCCTGGGCCAGGGGCTGGGGCAGATATGCCACAGCATCCGGAATCATGGGGGCCTTGGTGATTTTGGCACACTTTACTTTGTAATTCAGGGCCTGTGGAGCCCAAGTCAGTATGAAAGTTAAAGAATGCTCCACACCCCTGGGAGCTGCTGGATTTCCTCCTTGTCCCCTCTGCTCCACTGGAGACCACGGAGCTCAGCCCTTCCCCTGTGGGGGGAGAGGAAGCCCCTTGCTGTCCCTGCAACTGCACCAAGGACACCCATACTGGCAGATGCTTGCCCCACCTGCAGGGGTGGGTGTAAATTATTTATCGCTGTAGTTATAAATTAGAAATGAGCTGTGGCCCCTCTGACTCCTTTTGGATTTGGTCCCTATTAGTGAATTTCAAGCCTTTTCTGCTGCAAGAGGCAATTTTTGGCAAGAGAATTGTGTACCGAACACTCAGCAGTTCCTCTGGGTTCCCTCCCTGCTGCAGAGGGAGCACAGTGAGTAGCCACTTACCTGCATCTTCTTTCAATTTATCAGCAGAAACAGATGTGATGTTTTTAGTTCACAGGTTTCAGGATGACCATCAAGGCATTGCACTTTGCCTTGAACCATTCACTACAGCACCATGCCCAGAATCCTTTTGCAGTTATTTCATAAAATTAAACGCACTTATAATGTCCTTTTCACACATGAAGCATCCCAAAGCTGCGGTATGGACTTGGCTCATGGCTTACACCGGAGCGGGAATTCCCAGCATCAGGCCAGGCCCTGCTGGGAGGGAGGTGGACGCGCGCGCCAGCGCTCTCGGGGACACGGCGTGCCGGCACAGGGCTCTGGGGCGGTGCCCTCCTGCCTCGCGTGGCCAGCGCTGGGGCAATGCGTGTGCCCTGCTGAGCCATGCCGTGCCACACGGCACACACCCACCCAACACGGACCCAGCACCGCACACGCGGGACATTGAGACGAGAGCTTTTGCTCATTTTTTTTTTTTTAATGTATCACAATGAGCAGGAAACATACGTGATGAAATAGTTCCAAAGGAGTATATTCAATTACCATCTACAGTCAACTCAACTATGACAACAAAGTCTTTTGTGACAAGTTTTTTAAAGTTTTGAAAGTTCCATGTGGTTTGTTTCTGTCAGTCTCATGTATTTTGGTACAGTTCGAGATCAGCATTGTTACAGTAACAAAAAAGCTAACAAGACTACAGTATAGAAAAACACCAAGAACATCATTTTTGGTTTCACTTGCTCTAGTTTTTGTACATTGCAAAGGCTGTTCATAACCCACTTCACCTCATTTATGCTTTCTGTTCTACCCAAACTCGCCCCCCCCCAAATAAAAACAAAAAAATAGTCAGTTTTGTTTCACAGTGGGCAGTATCAGCGCCAACCAACCGACCAACCAACAACCAAGCGACCGACCGACCAACCGACCAACCAACCCAACTTCTGCTTCTATTTAAAAGCTTTTATTTTTTTTAAAGCAAAATATATTTTGGTGAGCGTGCTTGGCTGTGTCCACCCACCTTGTCCCCCACCAGGCCCAGGTGGCCCCACACACCCCTGACGCTTCTTTTTTCTCAATTGTATGAAACTTTGGCCATCTTCACCACTTAAAAAAGCTTTTTATTAAAAATAAAACAGAAACCCGCTTAATGCTAAGTTTGAAGTGTTTTCCTCATGCCCAGCCTGGCCCTGCTCTGCCGCTTGCTGGGAAGGCCCCGCAGCTGGGTCGCGAGGCTGGCGCTGCGGGGCCCCGGGCAGCCGGCCTGCGGGAGGAGGAGGAGGCAACCTCGCACTGAAACAGTCTCTAGAAACATTTAGAAAAAATACAAGGAAATGAATTTATAAAACCTTTCAGTGGGTGGGAAGGAGGAGGGGGAAGGAGGAGAGAGAAATTGCACTATGACCAAGCAATATAATTAAAAAAATGAAACAAAACAAAACACAAGATTTCCAAAAGAGACCTTGAGGAACTGGACATATAAAGCTTGTGTTAAACTGGGAACTGGCATTACAGAGAGAATCCAAAACAAAACAGAACAAAAAAATTTCTATATGATACAGACAGAGTAACATACAACAGTTAAATGGCAAAAAATATATATATATATATTTCATAGAATTACAAACAAGATAAAATAATGAAAAAAAAACCTGTACAACTTTAGAATTTAAAAAATGTTCATCTCAAACACAGGGAGAAATACAAGAACTTCTGTTAAAGAAAACAGTTTGTTGAAACAGCAAACGCTCCATGGGTACGTGGTTCTGTTTTTGACACCTTATGCTACAGCTGGGTCCCGGGAGGAACATCCGGTGGTTCGCGCTTTAGTATCAACTACTTAAAAAACAATTAAAAAAGGAATTTGCACTGTGCATTAGCCTAGTCAGAAATATGTACAACAGTTCAGGATCTAGTCTTTCATCAAACTAAAACCAAAACTCCATAAAAATATAAGTGTCCTGCTAGAAACCAAACCCGCACTGGTCTCTCAGATGCTCCAGTCTCTCACAGAGGTGGCGAGGGGCTTCGGCCTGGGGAGGAGCGGCAGGAGGCGGCGGGAGGAACCTGCGTTCACAGTCTTCGAAGTTCCCTTTTGAAGCAGGAGGAGGATGATGATGGTGGGCAGAAGGCTTTCGTGCTTTTGGGTGGAGGAAACAGGGTGGAAAGAGGTTGTTTCTGTTGGCATTTGGTTATGGAAAGGAACAGCAAAGTATCTATGTCTCCAAAATCTACATTTTAGCAGCATAAAGTTTTCCTTTCAAAGTCTGGGCCAGTTGAGGTGCGTGTGGGCTAGGGGAGCCGGGGGGCTCTGGGCCTCCCTGAGCCTGGCACCCGGTGCTGCCATGGAGAGATCTTGGAAAGAGAAACCTGCCTGGGGTGCACTGGGTGCTAGCTAAGAGTTGTCTCTCTGCTTGCAGAAGAAGCACAGATAACAACCTGGGTACGTTTTTTTATTCTTTATTTAAACTTAGACTTGTTTGTTTAAATCAGAAACAAATTCTCAAGTAAAAAGAATCCTTTTTGCTCATTCTGCACCAGTGGTGAAGGGTATGTCTTTGGATTTTATTTAAAGCATGAATTTTCTTTAGAGAAAAAAATGTAACAAAACCTTTTTTTTTTTTAAAAAAGAAGGAACAGAGTGCAGCCTAATTACACAAACAGAACTGATGCTCAGAGGTCAGGAACAGAGTCTTTGAAGCATTTACAAAATGAGTAAAGGAAGAGGGTAAGAAAAAGAGAAGAAAAAAAGAGCAATGGAAAATAAGAATAAAATAAGTGCACAAGGGTAACAGACATAGGTAAATCGCATGTATATGCCTTAAAAAGTTTCAAACCCCCAACAAAAAATATTCTGCAAGGGATCCTACTGACCCCCAAAACCCTTTGAACTTCTTTCTTTAGTTTTTATAAAATAATTATGCAACCACCCTCTAAGAAATGAAGGTAGCGACCATAAGTGGAAGATTACAGGATGGGGACGGGGATAAAGGTACAAAGGGGAGAAAAGCTCAGGCGAGTTGATGGATCGCAATCTATCTGTCTAGGAATGAACAAGACAACATCAAATGAGAAGCCGTCAGCTGGACCATACAAAAGCTAAATGTACACAAAAGGGTTTTTTCTTTTAAATCTACCATACTGCTTCAGTTCATTTCCAATGCAACAATCTACTCAACACCAAAAATGGTCATATCTATCATAAATACAGAAAGTCAGTTGTTTTAAAACTTATTTTTTTAAGCTCCAAGTCCTCAACACTCTTTGTGTGGTTTTTTTTTCTGAAAAGTGGGAGTGCTTAACTTTTCCCCTTGGAATTGGCTTCAGCAGAAAAGCTACCCTTAAAATCCCCGAAAAGCTAAAGCAGTTCACATTGTTTTTCTCTTGAATACTTTCTGCCCATTTTAAATTAACAGCCCCTTCCCCCCCCTCCCCAAACGAAAAACCAACAACAAAAAAAATCCTCTTCTGGAACAAAATCAAACCAAACCAAAACCCCCAAAACAAACGAAAGAAATTATATATATATNATATATAAAACAATGATTCTGAAAACAGAACAAAGTGTGAGCGATTGACCTGAGAATAAAAAGACATTACATTTCTTTTTTCTTTTAGCAAGCCATTGGTATCTGAATGCTAAGATAGCAAGAAATTTAAAACTGTCTCCAGGTGGGCTGCTTTCCCATACAGCGCTGCCGGGCTCTGCTGTGCTATCAACGGGGGATCAGACGGGGCAATGTACAGGGGTGCGAGCTCCGCAGGCGCGAGGAGGCAGCACGGCCTTCGTCTCCCAGACCAACAGTACCTTCCAGAGGACAAATGTAACAGATTTTTTTTTTTCTTTTTTAAAGTTTTATTTTATTAAAAGGAAAGGAAAAAAGAAATGTAAAACCCACCGGCATTGTTATATGGGAAAACAACCCACGCTTTTTCTTTTTTTCTTTTTTCTTTTTTTTTTTTTTTGGTTAGAAGCTTTGGAATTGCAGTTAGTCTATTTTTGAAATTGGTTTGTTATTAACTTTTTTTATTTAAATTCATTTTCATTGTTCATCTTCAAAGCTTACAATCTGAAGGTGTCCATTCCTATGCTAGCTAGACCACTGTCCTTAGGGCAGCCGGGGTCCTGGGGCCCCTCCGCCGGGCTCGCCGGTCCATCTGACTTTTGGCTAAGATCCGTGTCAGACTCCTCCGAATAGTCGTCTGTTGGCATCGAGGGCTGAACCCCTGAGGTGCTGCATGAACTTGAGGTAACCGTTGAAGATGAGGAGAGAGGAGGGAAAGGCGGCGGCGGCGGCTTCCCTGGCGGGGCACGCGGGGCTGCCGGGGGCCAGGGCTTTCTGGAGGCGTGGGGGGAAGCCGG
>VZTR01008261.1:45000-118474 GCA_013400775.1 Chaetops frenatus | reverse complement strand
CTTCCTTCCTTCCTTCCTTCCTTCCTTCCTTCCCTCTAATGTCAGGGGCTCTGGATGCTCAGTTTCTGAGCAATTCCAGAGTTTATGTGGTGTTCAGACATCTCCCCTGGGCATAAGCATCGTGGTTTGGGTGGAATTAAAAATGTACTGATGCTTCCTCATTAAGAAGATAGATTAACGGTGGAATGTGAAGCTTGTCCTTCTTTCCAACAGCAGGAATAGCCACCAACAATACTCCCTGGTGCCAATTTCTGCTCTCACAGTGGCTGGGGGTGACAGTGTGGCTCCTAGAGTCACCTCCGTTAGTCATGGCTGCTGCCGCTGGCAAATATGCTCCTGAAGAGGAATGTTTTGCTTGGCAACTCCTGTGATTTCCTGATTTGGGAAAACTCACCCCCAGAATGAAGTTCCAGTGTCATGCTGGCACAGCCCCGTACATTCCCCAGCCACTGAACAGGAATCTGCTGTAAAACCCACGAGTGAAACACGACCTGTCCATAACAAACCTGAGTCCCACCACTGCAGCAGGGGCTGCCCTGACACCAGCCTGGGCAGGAACAGTGGCAGAGCCTGGGACCAGCCATGCAGGCACAGTGGCTTTTATTTTAGGTTGTACTGCCAAGGAGCCGCAGGAGGGCCGTGAGGAGAGTGGCTGCAGCTGGGAAGGTTCAGCCATGGCTGACCCAAACCCTTCTGAAACCTGTGTCTGCTCCTGATGTGGTGCTTAGACAAGAATGATTTGTGACAACAGGACAGGTATGGAATGAGGCTCCACACAGCGCTGCCCTGGAGATCTTGGATAAGGGCATGCTATAGGTAGACACCACTGAAATGGATGTTTCCCAGCTGAACATCCCTGAGAGGTTCAGGAGGTAATTCACAGTGTTCCTGGATGCATGGCCTTATCTGCTCTGACAGGCCCGGAGCTGCCGTGGCCTGACCTTTGGAGCTTTATCTAAAGGCCACAAACAGACTGTTTGACTTTCTAAACAGTTCAGTCCTGTCTAGGCGGTCACTGACAGCATTTAGGATTCATCAGATGCAGTCCCATCTCCTCAGGACACATCCTGGGCTTTGGAGAAAAATAAAAGCAACAATATGGACTGAAGTGCAAAAAAGTAATTATAGTTGTTATAAATTGGGAGCACTGAGCAAACAGCGCAGAGCAACCTGCGATACGGTGATGATAGGATTTGCTAAAGAGATACTTCTGGCTGAGTGCTCTGAAACAAGATCTGTGGTGAGAAGGGTGACAGGGAAAACCCCTTGCATGTGCAGGGGCCCTTCAAACACATAATGAAACAAGGCCTTTGGATCACATTTTTTAGGTCACTGCTGGTCATTGAGCTGCGCCTTCCACTGCCAGAGTTTGCTACATGGCTTAGACCTTCCACCTATCCACGAGGTACGAAGGAAAGGAGCATTCTCAAAAGAAATTCTCAAAAGAAAAAAAAGTCCAGTATCTGAGATTAGGCCACCCAAAGGATTATGACAAATTTCATTTTTATGTAGCATTGTTAAGAAAAATCTTACTAAAATACAAACTAGATTTGTCCCCCAACGACACCATTTTTTGTTGAGGAGGTGCTTTCAGGTCATACCCAGCCACCACTCAAAACTGATCCTCAGCTGCATTGGGATTTGTCACAGAGGTCACCCCAGGGACACATAAATATGCTCTGGGCATCTGTCACCAGTGCTACCACGCACACCACACCTTCTCCTAGAAACAGCTTGGATTTTTGAACACTTGGGATTGTACCTCATAAACTTAATGACAAAAGGAAAGGAATAATGAACAGTGTAGTCAACACATTAGTCCTTCTGTTCCATTGGATACATCTTCTATATTCCACTTCCTTGAAGGAGCTTCAGGATTTCTACACAGGGATATGCAGCATGTCTAGATGTTGCTCAAGTTCAGACTTGGCTATAAAACTTCCTGAGTTCAGGAATTAGATAAAATACCTACTGCTTTTTTGCTCTGAAGCCAACATTCTGAACTAATGGGCCAGGAATCCTGTTATCAGTCATTCTCAAGGAACAGCTGCTTGTTCTAGGTATGCGCCAAGTGAAGGTGTGCCTAAGCAGGATAACACCTGTACCCACCTGTGTTGGATGGAGTGAAGCCAGGTAAGGATGGGCTGTTGAGGCCTGGGAGCAAGACTGGAGGGATGCCCTGTAGCGCTGGGTACGCAGCAGGAAGATTCAGAGCTTGCAGGGGCGTGTTGTCAAACATGCCCTGCTGTTGAGCTGCCAGACCAAGAACCTCGTTGGCTTTTTTGATTCGGTCCAACTCCTGCTGAGCCATCAACTGACGTACAGTAGCTGGGTCAAAATACTCCTTTTCCTTATCCAACTGACTTCCAATGGTTTCTTTAACTTTGGAGATATGCTGTTGAGAGAAGATATGGTCACGTACAGACAGTCGAGCGCTGTACTTGATGCCACACAAAGTGCACTCTGTTTTGGGTCCCTCATAACTTGTTTGGTTTATACCAAAATGCTTGGCCATGCTGAGTTTTGACTTCTTCTCTTTTGCCCTCGCATTCTGGAACCAGACCTGAACAACTCTCTTTGGCAGTCCAATGTCATTGCCCAGGACCTCACACTCCAGCATAGTCGGTGTCCTGTAGTCATTAAAGCATGACTTAAGAACCTTGAGCTGGAGATTAGTCATCTGAGTGCGGAAGCGTTTCTGCCCGGGCCGGTCCCCGCTTTCACCTGACTTGCCGGCTGAACCACTTGCACCAGGGCTGGGCGAGCAGGGGTCTGCAAGGCTGGAGGTTTCACTATAGTCCACGGTACCTTCATTGTCGTACTCTTTGCTGTAGAAGCTCGGAGCTGGGCTGACCAGGCCAGAAGACAGACGATCTTCATATTCAGACATTGCTATCATGGCTGCTTTAGTCAGACCTTCGCTGGGTCCTGATGTGGATTTGGTTTCGGTTGCAATCCCTGTTGCACTGTCGTTGTCCGCGTTCCCTTCGTCTCCTGTGGTAGTGTCTGTGATTGCAGTATTGACGGAAGAGCAGTCATCGTTGTCCAGCTTTGTCTGGTCAAAGCTCAGATTGACTGAGGACATGGAGGGACTCTCGAAGTCTTCAACCCCTTCCACCTTAATGGACGATGGACTCAGCAGGGTTCTGGGTGATAGTTCCATACTCTTGTTCACTGGGGACAGGGGAACGCCCTGTCCGTCGCTGCTAGTTGGTGGCATGTGGGAAAAGCTGGCTCCATCAAAGATGTCTCCCTTCATCTGGAGTCCCCCGTCGCAGTCTAGAAGCATTGCAGACAGCGTTAGGTTGTACCCAGCTCGCTTGGCCTCGTGCCAGTGACGGGACCGGATATGAGCTTCCAGAGCTGTCTTTGCTTTAAAGAGAGCTCGGCAGAAGGGACACCGTCTGTGGGCTTGGGCAGGCCCCACAGCTCTGAACTGCCCCTTCCTCTCTCGTGCACGCGTGTTCTGGAACCAAACCTGTACCACGCGCTTCTTCAAGCCCACTTCATGTGCAATGTGATCCAGCATCTTCCGTGTGGGGTTGGAGTCGAGCAAGTATTTCTGGTACAGAATTTCCAGCTGCTCGGGGGTAATGGTTGTCCTTAGACGCTTATCCCTTTGGGGTTCTTCTCCCCCAGTCCCACTGTCATTCTCTCCAGGGCTCGCACTGGCCTTTTCCTCCAGCTTTCTCTTCAGTGTGTTCATGGTGGATGTTGGAGTCGACGGAGAGGTGGCTGAGCTTGCGGGAATCTGTGGTAATGTTCCAGACAGCAACTGGCTTGCCAGTAGTGGGTTACTGGGATCAAAAAGCATGAATGGCATATCCAGTGTCCTGTCCAGAAATGGGGGGTGGATAAACTGGTTCTGTGCACTCAGGAAATGGAGCTGCTGATGCTCTTGCCAATGCTCAAAGGAAGGAAATGCCAGTTTACACTGGTCACACTGGTATGGGATTAGCTGAGGAGGTAGGTTTGCCAGCTGCTGAGGGGTGGACGTGTGAAGGGGTTTGAGGGAGAGGTGTGAGAGCTGAGATGGACTTGGACTTGACTGTGACAAGGAGCACTGAGGGGGCTGAGGAGGAGGTGGCTGTTGCAGTGAAGAGGGGGAGGATAACTGTGAAATCTTTTGGTGTGCTGAACTTGTCTTTTGTTCTCCTTGGTCCTGTTGCTGCTGAGACTCTTGCTTTGGTTGCACTTGCTTCTCTTGGGTTTGGTTTTGCTGTGTACTTGGAGGTTCAGACTGCTTTGGTTTCTCATCTGTAGCTTCTACTTTAGAACTAAAGGTGGAGGAATCGTCTGCCTCTGCCGTGAGCTGCAAAAAAGCTGAGGAGGTCGCATTGGCTGAAGATGTAGGTGTGCTGTAAGCTTGTGAGGGCATTGGGGTGCTGCAGGAGGAACTGGTTGGAGTCAAGAGCTCTATTGCATCCATAGAGTCTTCATTCTGGCTATCATCCTGTCCATCCTCATCCTCATCTTTGTAGCAAAGCTTTTTCTGATGTTTAATGAGATCAAAAATGCGCTGAAAGACCAGACTGCACTTTTTGCACTGGTAGTTCAAGTTGCTTGTTCTAATGTACCTGTCATTTGTGAGCTCCCGTCGCTCCCCGTCCTTGCCTTCTCCCTGATTCTCATAGTTTTTCCTAGCTTTCTGCCGAGCGTTCTGAAACCACACCACTATAACACGTGTTGGGAGGTTCAGCAAGTTAGAAAGCTGCTCAAATTCATCATCCTTTGGGTAAGCATTGGCATCAAAGAAGTCTTGCAGGACTCTGAGCTGGTAGTCAGTAAAGCGTGTCCGAGAGGACCGCTTGCTTCCCCAGTACTCCTGCTTTTGAGGCTCTGGAGAAGGAGGCCGTGAGTCTATCTTCAGCTCTTCCAGACTAGTAATAGGAGGGTTGCTGAAGTTGTACGGGGAGTCCTTGTTGCGTTGGCGCTCCTTGAACAAGGTGTTTCTGAACCAGTGCTTGATCACTTTCTGGGGCAATCCAGATTTGTCTGCCATCTCTTTGATCTGTTCCTCACTTGGGGAATTGTTAATGTCAAAATACTGCCGAAGCACTCTGAGCTGGTCATCGGTGATCCGTGTTCGTGGCCTCTTGTTCTGCTGCTGCTGGAGAAGGCTGGGGTTGAGCTGATGCTGGTACAACTGGGCCAAGTCGGCGGGCAGGGGGTCTACGGGGCCCAGCTGAGGTGGCAGCTGTGCTGGTAATGTCTGCAGGGGCATGGTTTGCATCATGAGTGGTGAGAAGATGGGGAGCTCCATAGGCATGGAGAGCTGGGTGAGTGGCACAGATGGCTGGGCTGGTGTGATAGAGGGAGAGGTGATTGGTGGGGCAGAAGTAGGGATGGCAGGAGCAGCAGCTGGCTGAGGGGGAGCTGGAGGGAGCGGAGGAGGGGGCGGTGGAGGCGGGGGAGGTGGCTCTGGGGTCTGCGGCCGCAGCGGGTACAGTTTGTCGTAGTGTTCTCTGTATTGTTTGGCAAATCTCTCCAACTGCTTAAAGGGGAAGTAATGTTGGTGAACGTGCTCTTGGTGGCTCTTCAGGATGAGGATGTTTGAGAAGAACTTGCCGCATGTATCACACTCCAGCTTTTCCAAGTTCTCACCTTGCTCTGTCTTGCCGTTTTTCTTCTGCCCCTTTTGCTTGTTCTCGTTGTACTGAATGACTAGCTCAAAGCCAAAGTTTTCCAGCAAGGCTTTAGTGGCGTTGCCCCTCGCATCAGAAGCAATCCGTGGAGGCAGTACGGAGGGCTCCGAACTGCTGCCTGGCACAAAGTCCTTCTTCTCTTTGGGCTTTAAGTTATCAGGAAGAGACTCCTTCAGTGTTACATTATTGTCACCCCTCTCTGCACTTTCCCTTTCCCGTGGGGTTTCTTTATCTTTCTCCTTCACTACAGATTTATTCTTCTTCTCTGGGAGCTGGCTCTGCTGTAACAGGACGGAATGGGGTTGTGACAAGGACAGCTGACCTTGCTGCTGCTGCAAGAGCTGTGGATGGCTCTGCTGAGGGAGCTGAACTTGTGCCTTCAGGTCCTCCAGCAAACTTGGACCCGTCCCAGTCAATGTTAGTGCACCAGTGGTGACAGGCAAGCTCACTTCTGGATTGAGCTGGAACTCAGCACTGGGGATGTAGAATGGGAACAGAAGATGCTGCTGCTGCTGCAGCTGCAGAAGGGTCTCAGTGGTCATCGGAAAGTGCGGCAAAAGTGCTGGGTTGAAGAGCTGGGACTGCAGGAGAGCAGCTTGCTGCTGCAGCTCCTGCTGCAGGTGGGCCTGGACCTGTGCCTGTGCCTGTGCCAAGGTTTGAGCTTGCTGCTGCTGCTGCTGCTGCTGCTGCTGCTGCTGTTGCTGCTGCTGTTGCTGCTGCTGCTGCTGCTGCTGCCTGGATGCAATCATGTCTGCCAGCTTCTTGCGGTTCACCTCTTTGGGCTCCGAAGGGGAGGAGATGTTAGTGCTCACAGTGTTGCCCAAGGGAGGAATTCCCACACTGTCACTGGAGACCTGGTTGAGTAGGCTGGGAATGGGAGTGGTGCCTGAAGTGCTTGTGCTGGTGGTTGCAAAAGCATTGCTGTTGCTGGCACTCACGGGGCTTGGTGTGGATGAACCCAGGGAGAGGCTGCTGCTGCTGCTGCTGTTACCAGCTCCATTGCTGCTGCCGCCGGCCGCCTCCAGCTTGGCCGCGCGAGCCTTGGTCTGGTGCAGGACAGACCTCATGTGGATCTCCAGAGTTGAGCTCTGGCTGTAGGCCACGTTGCAGGTGTTACACTTGAATGGTTTGTTGTCTGGGCTGCTGGTAGGCTCAGGTTGCCCAGTAGCAGACTCTTGGAGGGCTCGTTTCAGTTTATGCAGATGAGAAACGGAATTGTAATGTACCAGGAGAATGTTCTTCTGCGTGAAGGACTCCTTGCAAACTGTGCACTTGTATGGGCGAGATGGATCTAGAAATTTCTCCATAGTGAAGTTAGGGCCCTTCCTGAAGGGTAAGGCCCTTTTTGGTTCTGAGCCAGAGTCCTCTTGCACTGACCCCGAATCGCTGCCTGTTGGGCTCTGCTTATCTTCCAGGTCGCTCTCCTCTTCCTTATCTTCCTCGACTATTATTGTGTGGTCCTCGGCAAGTGAGGGGTCACCCATAGCAAGGAGGTCTCCGTTGACCAAGAGACCACCATACAGCTGCTGAATGTCAGCCTCACTCAGCTCCAGGTGGCTGGTTTCCAGGTGCTTCTTCAGGGCCTGGAAGGTTCGGAAGCTGCGCTGGCAGAGGCAGCACATGGTGGCTGCCCGGATGACATGGTACTGGGAATGGAGCTGCAGCTTCTCAATGGTTTTGAAGGCCAGGCTGCACTGGTTGCAGCGGTACTTGTAGACGTGGCGGTCAGAGACTGGCAGCTGAGGCCGCTTGGCATGGACGTCATTGAAGTGTGTCTGCAGGGCTGCTGAGCTCTTGAACACCTGGCTGCAGCCCTTCTTCCAGCACAGGAAGCCAGAGTCCTCCCGGGCAGCGCTCGCATCAGCTGGAGTGGGCTTGGGGTCCCCGCTGTGCTCTGCACTGTCCGATGGCAAAAGGGTCTTCCCGAGATCCTCGGAGATCTCTGTGGAAACAGAATCAGAGCAAACCCAAAAATTACATCAGCCCATCATGGTAGATCAACATCCCCTTTCAGTCCTGAATACTCTGTGGCTTTTAATCTCCAACATGACAAGTATTTCTAACATTTCTCCTCTATCTTCATTCATTTGTTTCAATACCAGCCCATTAACCTCATCATGGCCCATCACAATTTACTTCCTTGCCCACTTTGAATATCTGGAAATTATTCACACACACATCCCTTAGTGCATTTATCACCTTCAATTCTCCCTTTCAAGCAAAAGCCATTCAGCCACCTCTGTTTTCACTGTTCCTTTTTGATGTCCTGCCTATTTTCAAAAAAGAAGGCTCATCAAACTGAACATAGTATTTGAGTCTAGGTCCTATCAAAGAGAGGATTAACAGGAATGAAACTGGTCCCTGACCAGGCGATGGAGCTGGGGGAATGGTGGGACTGTGGATCTCATTGACCTGCACTCACCAGACTGTTTCCCCAGCTCCTCTGTGCCTGAGTTCCCATCCTTCTCTGGAGCAGCTGCTGGGAGGAACATGCTGCTGGGCATCATCACCTCAGGGGTTGTCACCTACAGACAGGGGGAAAGGACATAGGGAGAGGAAACACACAGGAAAATATTTTAAGCATCTCCAGTGGCAAAACTAGCTATCAGTATTGTGAAGTCAGAGGCGTCATTTTTCACAGCTCACTGAAGACTCATATTTATTAGACAAAGCTCAAATCAGTCAAAAGTGTTTCTACAGTTACATTCTGGACATAATTAGCAGTGCACACTTGAAGAATAATCTTATTATTAATATTTTTCCTTTATGTGGAATTCAGACTTTGATCACTGACAATGTTTTGTCATGGGCTGTGAAACTTCTTGTGCAACCAATTAGGTAGATAAGTTGAAAGGCCCACCTTAAGCTGCTGAAAACATAATAAGGCCCCTAATTAAATCATACCTAGTAAAGTACACTGTAATCTTGAACCAGGGAGCATTGCAGCACTGTTTTCAAAGTGTATCGATGCAGGGAAAGGAGGGGCACAAGAAAGAAAAGTATAGATAAGGAGAGAGGTGACAAAGGAAAGGATGAATAAGAAAGAACTAAAAAGAAAGCAAATTGTGAAATAAAAAGCCCTTGGTAACCCTTTCCTTGCTCTGACTTATGCATTCCCTTTGCTCCCTTTCAAGTATTTGGTGATTCCTGCACCATCAAAACCAGTGCGGTGCTGGGACACTACTGCTTCTACAGAGCTGGAGAATCTGCGTGGCTCAGCTGTAGAGGCTCTCTGGAAGAGCCAAATGTGAACACTCATCCCATTCTGGAAAACTGTTTCTTTGGATATACCTGGTCACAAACCATCTCACCAGCATTCTGCACATGGCTGGCATCAGATGCAGGACAATGAATGTCCTTCTGAATGTCTGGAGCCAATGTCTCAAACTGCTGGAACAGCACTGGGACAGACAGACCCATGTCACTGTCACCATCCCTGCGTTTTCCAGCACAGGGCTTCCAGTGCTGGTCAATGCTGGTGGCAAGTGAAGACTCTTCTACATCCTCGAGCAGCTGCCCACACACCTTGCTGACACCCAGGTGAGCGTTCCCCTCTCACCAGGTGCTCCTGGCGAAGCCCGTGGTGGCTCCTGCTCCCAGCCTTCCACTGCTGGGAAGGTGAGGCACAACTAACACTCCCATTCAGGTGTAAGGCAAAACAAGCCTCTCCCTCCTTCTGCTAGATAAGTTAGAGGGCATCTGAACCCTGGATTTCAGGAGAGAGAGAATTTGTGTGGCAGATGCATGTCATGTACCTGGCTTTCTGTACAACCAAGGACCACAAGGTTCTGAGTAAACTGCAGGAGATGGGAGCATACCTGTGGTGAAGCTCATGGAAAATCTCAGGATGAAATGGTGGCGCAGAAGTGGCTGCAGAGCCAGGACCTGAGCTGTGAGGGACACACAGCTCCCTCCCCTTCCTGGGCCAGCCAGGGCATGGCAGTGAGTGCCAGGTCCCATGGAGCAGCAGAGAAGGCAGCTGACACATCCCAGGAGGGGAGCTGAGCACACCAAACTCATTGCACCTTCTACTCTAAACAGAAGCATCTGATGGCTGTGGGTGGTTGGTTTGTAGATGTGAAAGGTCACAGAGTAATTTCCAGTAGCTGGGCTTGGACGAGGGGGATGGACACCGAGAAGGGGAGGCAAGAAGAAACCATCCCTCTCTGCTCTAGCAGCAGGAAGAACCTGCTTTCCTAGGATCTTTAGGAATTATGAAAAATAAACCATGAGAAATTAAAAAAAACCCCAACAGAGTAGAAAAAGAATAAAATTATCTAACACCTCAGCTGCACATCATTATAGAGCTGTGGCTTTTCACAGGCGTTACAGTACAGCAGCCGTCCCCACCACCATGCTCAGTACGACGGATCAGTAATTGTTTTCATACACTTTAATTAGAAAAACTCAGATGGCTATGAATAATAATGGAAAAGAGAGACTTTTGCACTTGAAAGGTTGAAGTCAATCAAGTGTGAATGACGGCAAAAAAGAAAAAAAAAAGACACCAATTCATCAGGCCTCTGTTGTCTCGCCGCGTCTTTAATCATAATTCCTGATTGGGATTCAAGAAGGCAGTAAGCAGCGGTTCTTTGTCTGCCTTCACCTTCCGTCAATTAACTCTCCCCGAAATATAATCATCAACCTCACATGCTCCTCTGCATCTTAATCTGGGGCTCCAAACCTGTAAGTCCAGACCTATATGTGTTTAAGTAATTACCTTTATCTACCTGCATCTCCACAGCCACCATTCCTTCCCTTCCTTCCATCCTACCTCCACCATGGGGGAAAAAAAAAAAAAAAAAAAAAAAAAAAACAACCAACAAAAAACCCCAAAAAAACCAAAACAAACCCAGGAAGGAAAAAAAAGGCTGTGGTAAATTAAATTGCTACAGGCACAAAATTCCCAAAGGCAAACAAAAAAAGCTTGGAAAAAAGTGCAGGGAACTAGAAATTCTGGGTATGGATGTGGAAACTGCAGCAGTGCAGCCATGGGGTGGCCTTGGGGAGCAAACCACTGGAAACAAGGCACTGGTCAACAACTGGACACACTCTAGTCCTCTGGCTCCATCCAGGCTGCTCCTGTCCCTTTCCTACACCACGATCCAGGGCAGGACCCTCCATCCTTTCATCCCCATGGACCAGCCCCAAGCAGGTGGCAAAGATACAATGAGTGCAAATGGGCTGCACATCTCAAATCACCTTGCACTGACAAGGAATTCCAGACTGCCTTTTTTGAAGAGTTTGTCCTTTTACACTGCAAAAACATCTGAGGACATCTCACTTCTTTGGACCTGCAGAACTCGCCTTGCATACTGAGGCTGCTTTTCATATAAACCGAGAATGGGGACATGAGGGGGCAGGAAGGTGCAGTGGACCACGGCTCTCTGGCAGGTGCAACAGGAGTGGGGCTCTGTGACACAGCATTTTGTACAGCAGATGTATTCCATGGCATTAACTGTTCTGCTGATGGTAAGGAGTGTGTTTATCTGGAGCACAGCCTGTGTTAGTGCGTGCAGCTGTCAAATGCTCTCCACCTCCCTCTCACCTGCACAGGTGATACCTGGTGCGTCATCCTGGCATCCCTCCTCAGCTTGGCAACCCTGCCCCCTCCTCGATTCTTGTGTGCCTGTTTCAATGTCTCCAACATTGTTTTACAACGGCAACACGTCCGTCAGTGTGAGCCATTACTAAAACACCACCCTCCAGCTGTGAGTTCAACAAACGTGGTTTGTCTCCTCCCTTCTCTTCTCCTGTTCATACCTGTTATTTTCTGTCTAACACCAAACCCTACCCACTGTGTGGCTGCAGCTACCGTCTCCTGGCCCACAAGTCACCAGCAAAGCTCACTGCAGCATGGCACCTCCATCTCAGTCACCCTGGATCCACCACCCCTGTGCACAGCCTGAGCACCATCCCCTGCAGCTCCCATGTCTAAGGTCCCTTTAAGTTCTCCTCTTGTTACCACACAGAAGGTCCTCAGAGGATGGGAAGTTGCTGGACAAGCCTCTCTGCTCCCAAGAACCCCACCTTTTGGGTGAAATTCAGACCCCTTCAGCAGATAAGACATCTTTATGATGATGAAATCCATGGAGAGGTTCAGTGGCCATTTCTATGCACACAGTGGCCCAACAAGGACTGTTACAGAGCACCTGAGGGGTGTCGGGCAAGGTCTCCTGCCCCACCAGTATCCACACACCCTGACACCAACAAACCTTTTGCCCCTCTACAGAACAACCACTGGGCCCACTCCTCACTGGTGACAACCTCCAGCAGCAACAAGCACAGCTCTGGCCACCACTGGATCTACTGGATTTTTAACAACCAACTGCAGAGGTGCTCATGTGCAGAACTGGAGCTCAGAGCCCAACACCCATCAATATAACACCTGCATATTGCTGACATGTCCAAAAAATTACTCCTGGCTGGTGCGAGCAGCCAGCTCCCCTCACACTGCACCTGGCTGTGCTGACTGTCCTTGGACACCAGACGAGGGATGGTTCCTGAGAATATACCCCAAAATGCTGAAATCATGTGGCTCTGAAAAGAAAGCCTCTAGAAGAGGTCTGAGGAGATACATCACTGTCCCCATGTCTATGAAACCAGGGGAATTACAGTCAGGAGGGAAGGTTCCCCACCAGACAAAGGAGATAATTTCCATTACAAAGAGAGAGAGAGAGGGTGCTGGAGTGAAAAGCTTCATTAGACTCCGAGAGGCAAAGTGATGGCAGTATACCAAGGTCACTTCTAATTTAGACCATCTAATTGGCAAACATGGCTCCAAATGGCTATCATCTCACAGGGCTCAGAATTAATGAAGCCCGATTATTTTCATTACCTTCATCCGAGATGGAGAATGAGACACAGAGTGAGAGGGAAAGGGGGGGGGAGGGAGGGGGCGAAAAGGAGGGAGAGAGAAAAATTGAGTGACAGCAGAAGGGAGAGAGCAGTAAGAAAAGACAATGGGAAAGAGAGTAAAAACGTAAAGATAGCAGGAGGGGGAAGTGAGATGGTAGGGATGGGCAGAAATGACTCCTGGAGCAAGGGAGAAAAGAAAAAGATGGAAAGGTGACTGGAACACTGGGAAGATGCCCTAAACTGAGGAAGAGAAAGCTGACAGCAGAGATGACGAGACAGAAATGTGCAGGATAAGGCTGGCTGCAAGAGGAGGAAGAGCTCCACTCCCAGAGGCTCTTGGGAAGCCGTTCCTCTCTCCCAGCTCCAGCCCATCAGTCTTGTCAGTCACCTGCGCGGGCGAACTGCACTTCACCCTCACGGCGGGGCCCTGCAAGTCGAGCGGGCCCAGGCACAGGCTGTGACAGGAGAGATGGAGCCTGGCCCTGCTCAGAGAGGCTGAGACACCACAGAGAGAACTTGGCTGGTTCATCCACCAGCCCCATGTAAGGGAAGCTGCAGGAGATGGGGGAACAGCATGAGCCCCAGCCTCTGTCCCTGTGTGGCACTGGGGCACGGCGTGTGCTCTGTTCCTCAGGTGGCCCCGTCAGGCCCTGTCCCTGCGCTGGGGCCAGTGGGAGGACATGGGGATCCCATGGGACAGGCAGCTTGGCTGCTTGCTGATACCAAAAGGAGGGAGCACGACCAGGCAGCTCGGAGATGCTGAGCTCGAGCAGGAGCCGTTACCATGGCAACAGACATATTAGACACTGCAGGTTCCTGAACAGCGTCTGATAAGGTGTTATTAACTGGAGCCTCCTCCAACGCTGAGCGCAGAGACGCTGCGTGAGAGGGACGTGGCTCAGCCACAGGGCTGCGATCCCCTCACTGTGGCACTACCACCCAGCACGTGCCAAACTGACAGGGATCTTCACGAGAATGAGCAAAATTAGGACCCTCCGATGCTGCCATGCTCTGCACAAACCATACTGATTGCTCAAAATATTGTCAGAGAATACCAAAATGCCCAACTTCTTCATGCCATGCTGTGAGACGTGGAAGAGAAAGAGCAACCCTCACCCCAGATGTGTCTCTAGATGCCAAAGGGAAGAAAGGTGGGAAAACTAGGATCACACACAAAGATGAGCATCACGGCTGGGCCAGTCTCTGCTGACCCTTCCAGAACCCTGTGGCCCTACTCTAGCACAGCAAGTGTGCTCACCTAAGGGACTGTGCCTGACCTGCTCTGCAGAGTGTCCTGAGCTCTGTCACGAGGGGCTCCTCCCATTCCCTCATGTGCTGGAGGACACAGATGTGCCTGAGGATGGACCAGGCCAACACTCCTGCTCCAGACCACATATCCTGCCCATGCACCCTGCCTGATTCAAAACAAACCCCTCCACACCAGCATGACAGTGACCCCAAACAAACTGGTTACGCCCCCTGGCCTGGGAAGGGGCTTGGCTTCTGCTTGCTGCTCTTACAAAGCCAAAACACCTGCCACCAATGTAGTTAAGAGGTGAACAAGAGCCGTTCAAGCACTCAGAAGGTATTTATGCACTTGAGCAGCACCAATGAAATGGACAAAGGCCACAGAGGCCATGGTCTGTGGGATGGGACAGCTCTGTGACCCATGTGCACGGGTGGCTGGCATCCTGAGCAGCCCTGAGAGGACAGGCAGCTAGTAATGCAAAGCAGGAAGGTAAGAGCATAAAGGCACTTATGGAGTGGGAACTGGAACAGGCTGCCCAGAGAGCCTCTGGAGTCTCCTTTCCTGGAGATACTCAAATGCTGTCTGGACACAATCCTGAGCAACATGCTCAAGGGACCCTGCCTGAGCAGAGACTGGACTGGAGCAGCTCCAGTGGTTCCTCCCAACACTACTTGTGACTCCATGATTCTGTGACTCCTGTTTTCAAGGAGTCACAAAAGGAATCACAGAATCATTAGAGCTGGAAAAGACCCTTAGTCTTCCAAGTCCAACCATCAACCCAGCATCACCACTACCACATTAAACTGTGTCCTCAAATGCCACATCCACATGATTTTTGAAAATCTTCAAAGATGGTGACTCCATAGCTTTTGTAGGCAGGGCTTTCCAACCCTTCCCATGAAGAAATCTTCCCTAATATCGAATCAAAACCTCTCCTGGTGCAGCTTGTAGCTAGTCCTTTCATCCTGCCACTTTTTACGTGGGAGAAGAGACCCACCCCACCCCGCTCCTTCTTTCAGGGAGCTGTAGAGAGGAAGAGTGACAAAGAGAAGACAAGAAAGAGAACAGCTGGGTCAGGCTGCATGTGCTTGCTCAGATGTCACAGGAGGGAGCTGGTGAGGAACATCAGTGTTATAACAGTGTTACTCACCTCCAGTGCCAACAACGGGCAAAGAAGGGAGAAAACAAGCAGAAACAGGGCACAAGAAAAAAAACACAAAGAGAAAGAACTGGTAGGAATCAAAATAAACACTTATTTTATACACTTGATGACAAATTCTTAAATGTAGACACAACCTTGCATCAAATATTATACCAAAGAAACAACAGTGACAGCATATCCCATCAGCTGCTCCATCAGCTTCTGCACAAGCTGCCATCCCATGCACTGACCTCATCAGGTCAAGGAACTGGTATTTATCCTGATTTCACAGGGAAATCACTCCACAGTTGAGCTTCACAGGGCTCAAGCAGGGGCACAACATACCAGGATGCAGCAAACCTCAACGGCAGAGCTCTGGCAGGTGAAGGAGCTGACCACCACAGCAACTCCCTGCTCCTCACCTTTGTGGGGATGGCAATGGACATGCTGGGATGGCAGCAGCCATGCTTGCCTACACAGCCACTCACCGTCATGATGAGTTTCTCGACACAGTCAGGTGACACGCTGTGCAGGTGGGTGAGGTGCAGCTGCAGGTGGATCTTGTTGTTCAGCATGTCCTGGCAGAGTGGGCAGCGGAGCATGGGCTGCACTGAGTGCTGGGTCATGGCGTGCACCCGCAGCCGGTTCACGTCTGTGTTGCTGTACTTGCAATATGGACACTGGTACATCTGCGGAGCAGACAAATGAATCACACAGCTCTTTCAGCTGCTACTTTCCTCTCTTACACCCAGGCTTCAATAATTTGATGCCTTCTACCACCAGTTATTGCTTTTCATCCTCTTTCTCCCACTTTATTCTTTGCTTTTGGTGTATTAGAAACACATTACCTGCACAAAGAGATGGGTTTTTCCGCCTTACCTGCTCTGATTTGGTCTCCTCTGAAGTTTTTGACCACTTGAAGGAGAGAGGTGACTCAGAGCTGCTGGGAAACGATATCCGCTTAGAGGATGCTGGAGGCTCTGTCAGCTCCTTCTCTGGCTGGCTGGCTGGTGCTGCAACAGAAAGTGATTAACATCAGGACACCCCAAAGAGGCCTAGGCTGGACCATGACAAGGCTTCCATTTACTCCTTGACACACCCTAAGGACTCGGGGTAGGATGAATCTGAGGACTGACCTATGTCCTGCAACACATACCTGGCCAAAACCAGTTCATTCTTGCCAATCTCCCACAGCAAGGGAACTGTGTCACTGGTGGCCAGAAGCAGAAAGACCTCAGTTTCTGGGGGCTGCTTACAACCTGCAAGGGCAGGAGACTCAGGGCCTGTGGCTGCATTGGACACACAAATGCTTGGCCAGATGGTGAAGGCCCATGTGCCATCTCCAGGAGCAGCTGGACTTACTCGATAAGGTAGAACTGATGCCCCTGGCTGACCCAGGACATTGTGAAATGTGTTTAGCCTGGAGAGGGCTGGTGGTTGTGGCTGTCAGCCCAATCAATGGCCCCCATGCTGGCAGCAGGGGTGCTGCTGGGGTGGCTCTGATCAGCTCAGCCCATGCCTCCAGAGTAGTGGGCAGATCTGGTGTTTCCTAGCACATGGTCCTACCAAAATCACGATTTTTTGGCCAATGGGACCCAAACACTCCCACTATGATAAGCTGAGAAAAGGCCATTTTATTCCAGCCAAACAGAGAAATGCAAACAAGCCCTAAAGTCAACAACAAAACACTCCACGAGTTGTGGCACTGGGAGAATCACATCCCTGACCTTTCTCCTCCCCCAAACCATGGCTGCCTTCAGTACATAAATTTGTGGGACATCTATTATTTAAAAACTGTAAGGACAAGTATATTATACACAGCCCCCATCTCCTCCTCCCTGAACACACATTCATAACGGTACTTTAATCTGTCTCGAATCGACTTCAAACCCATTTCGCCATTAATGGGAGTTATTCATTTTCACTTGAAAGGTAATATCTGACAGCTGGATATTTAATATGATGGATCAGCTGCCGATTAACAAGGCACTGTAGCATTCTCAGGCCAGTCCCCCATACTCTTCCCCCTGTCTCCTACTCAACTTGTGAACCCGCTGGTATCTGCTCCTTGTTTGAGGTGACACCATCAAGAGTCTGATCCCAGTAACAGCTTCCTTCCCAAAGACCCTTCTGTGCACTGGCATGAGCTGTATTTCCAAACATACCGCATCACTGTGGAGAATGCAATTCCCATTTCTAACTACCTTCCCTGCCAGTACCCATCTCTGCATTCAGCTGAACAGAGGCAAAATAAGTTCTGGGAGAGGGAAAACAAGTATTACGAACAGGTAACAGTACTGCCAGAGGGAGGCAGGGATTAGTAGATTTGATCTGGGACTGCTGTATTTCTTCTGGTAGGCTCATCCATACCGAATGGGCTTGGACGTGATCTTGTTCCCCACAGCACTGCTGGCTGCATGCCTGGTGCTTCATGCCTGGCTGGGCAGCAGCCTCCACGTGTGCACGTACAGTCCTGGCTGCACCTGAAACCCAAACCCCAGGACTCTGCTGTGCTGCAAACTCCACAAAAACGTCCAAATGTTTTTGGAATGAGTTTGCAGTGTCAGTGCTGACTGATGGACACCATGACAGATCCCGCTCTGCGCTCACAGAATGATGGGCTGCTCCGCTCAGCTCACTGCTTGAACCAAGACTCTCTCTGGGGTTCAGAACAGGAAACGGCTTAAAGATGTCTGCAGGGCCAGAGGTGACCTTCCTTGCTTCCTATAATACACGTGCTTGGAGCATTAGGAACATGGCACCACTCTGCTGCTCCTCCAATGAGGAAGACAGTCCCTCCTGGAGGGTTTGGGGAGGAAACACCACCACCAAGAGCCAGCACTGTGGCAGGTGAAGGACCACTCTGCCTTAAAATGCCCTGCCCGAGCCCTGTGTGACGTGAGTGGCCCTTGTCAGGAGCCTGATTGCTGCTGACACTGTCCAGCCCTCAGTGTGACCTTGGACACTGACATGCCAGCCCCAATCAGGTCACTGGGTGTTGAGATGAGCAGCTGGAGACCCCAGGTCTGCCAGGGTGGTCTGGCACAGCCATACTCCAGACCTGCACTGGGTGGGGATGACAGTGAGAGTCATGGCTTTGGGTCCCTTTACACCTCTCTAGGTGATGACTGTGGCTCCTGTGTGGTCCACACTGTGTCCCTGCACTAGGCACTGACCACTGCCAGCTGCTCACCAGTGGAGTGTTTTTGGATGCAGTGACTGAATTCAGCCCAACTATCAGCTATTATCACAGGCTGCTGAACACCAGCTCCAACCTTGGGAGTCACAACAGGGTATTTTCTCATCTCCTTTCTACTGTGAAACAGCCTGCTTAGAATTAGTAACAGGTAATTAAAATGTACCATCTCCTGAGTGTCCGATTTCATTAAATCACTTGATCCAACCCTATAACCTTAATCCTTCAAAACTACAATTATTGATGATTGTCCAGACCCAAGAATAACTGATTTGTTGCACACAGGGTATTTATTTTAAGTATTAGTTATTGAGTTGACAGCTCAGCTGGGAATTTTAATGCCAAGACTGAAGTTTATTGTTGATAAACAGTCAAATGCACAAAATGACACATTCAGTCCACATCACAGATGATCAGAGGAATTAACAACTCTTGCTACCAGGAGAAATGAGGACATGGCTGGTGTATGCCTGCAGAGCTCTTAGCATAGCATGGGACCTTCTGTCTGTGCAGAGAGGACAGAACAGAATGTCCTGAGCTTAAAACGTCCAGAAGGCCATGGCCTTGAAGGGCTCAGTGACACTGGAGCACACAGAGACACTACCTGTACCCTGACCATGGCCAGCATCTTGCTTCAGGTCCAGGCCTCACAGGGCACAAAAAGGAATTTGATTTAAAGTATGATGTACGCCTACATATCATATAGTATTGTTTTTACTTTGACTCTTTAAACGGATCTAGTTCAGATTTGCTGACCTAGAGGGAGATCTGCGTTTCTCAACAAATGTCCCCTAAAAGCCAAGTGCAATGGGGTGGGGCTCCCACAGCACTTCTGGAGATCTACTGATTTTCTCACTCTTCTCAGCAGCTTCTGCTTTTCAGAGGAGGAGGACAGATCCTTCCTGGGATTACTCCAGAGGTGAGATGAGCACTTCCTTGCAAGTGGAGGCCTTTCCTTTGCTGGTTCCACAGGCAAAGCCAGCACAGATCCCCTAAACTGCTGCTCTCCATCCTGGTGGGAAGGAAGTCACCACCCACCTCCTACCCATCAGATTCTTTTAGCTAAAGTATCACTGACAGCCCCTTCATCTAAACTTCCATCTCCCAACCAAGTAACATAATGGAAAAGCCAATTAAATGATTATTAATTCATGCTGCTTTCCGTAAGCCAGAGGTTCTCATCTCCCTGCATTCCGTAAACCAGCTTGCCACTTGCCCTAGAAATTTACAGTGGGGTTTCTACTATTGCCATTGATTTAAACACCACCAGCCTCCAAAAAAACTCCTTTGCCATGAAGTCCAGCCACTGGCCTGGGAAAGTTCTCAGCGAGACCAGGGAACTGTGCTTTCACTGCCTGATGGAAAACGGCATTCTGTATTTGGTGCTGCCTCCTTCCTCAAATCACCTCAATGTGTTCTTGGAGCCATCACTCAGCACCACAATTCCTTGGACCAGTGGGAGCTGCTACTGTGCCACACAGTCCTGTGTCATCAATGCCCAAGGCTTCTGCCTCCTGTGCCCTTACAGCACCTGTGTGTCTCCTGAAACCCAGGGCTAGGTTATCTGTTTCATCCATTCCCCAGAAACTGCCATGATGCAGGAATGGCCAGAGCCCATGTGGGGAAGGGCACAGGGCACCCAGCGTTACCGCAGTGCTGCCAACTTCTACTGCCAACATTTCCTCCCCAAACACTGTCTGTTTAATCCCCCATTCCTGAAGGAACTTTCCTTCCAATCAGCTGCTGTAGCCACACTATCAGGCCTGTGCACTACCTGTTGCTCTGCAGCATTTCTCAGCTCTGTATGCCACAGTAACTCAACTGACAGGTAAATGACCCACGCTCGGCACGTGCACTCTGCACCCACCCTCGCTGCTGCATTACAGCCCTAAAAATGGCTGAATAATTTGTTTTTCTATTGCTGTGTCATACCTTCCCACCTGCAGCGAGTACCCACATCTGAATTACTATTAAATATTCATATCCAGAAGCTCCAGCCGCCACCAGACTTCCCTGCCTTACTCCATATGAACACACAGCACCCAGCAGATGCCTCCGTGGGATGCCAAGCAGCACCAGGGGCTCATGGAGGTGGTGCTTTGCTTGGCAGCACAGCCCTCTCCTGCAGCCCACCTCAGTTCCCACGGCATCTCCAATGCCACCAGAGCCCAGCATGCTCGGCTGCTGCATGGAGCCACCCAGCCCAGCCATGTTTCTGGGCTGGAGCTGCCACCCAGGAGCCTTCTGTGCTTCATATATCCCTGGAAAAACACCGTTATAGGTAACCTCCCAGTCCTTCTCTCCCACCCTCTCTCCCACGTTTCCCTCACCTAGGCGCCAGGGCTGAGTGGCTCCATTGTGCCCCTCGTCCCCTTCCTCCCAGCCTCTCAAGCCCCCAGAACATCCCAGCCATTAAGTGCTCCACAAACGCCAGATATTAAAAAAAAGCAGCAAAAAGCAGCCAGGGAGAGGAGCTGGAATAGATTTCCGTCAGGATGTGCCTGACCTGTTTTTTTCAATTTCAGTAATTAGAAAGGCAGTCGGCCTGTAGGAATTATTCATAAACTGCAGGAGCTGTGCAGTATACATTTATGTTAAACATGTCAAATCCGATTGAAATCATGCCTGCCAGCACCATACTCCATAAACACACTTTTCTGCAACAATTTCCCAGCTCTCAGCAGCCCATTAATACTTCCTTTAATAGCAATCTACCACGGATTTGAATCAGGGATGGTCCATTGCACTAATTGCTCTGTTAGGTGAGCANAAAAAAAAAAAAAAAATCATTAACAAAAATAAAAGCCCCTCAGGCCAGTCCTCCAGAAAGATTTCATTTCAATCTATATTTTAAGTAGACTTTGTTTCTTGTTTTTGTGGAAAAACCCCTGATATTCTCTGTGTACCCAACAGACTGTGCATTAAGGAAGCCTCTGGTAGCCAGGTCACTGCTGGTGATGGGCTTCTCCCTCAGAGACACGAACCAGCACCACCCAGATTGGAGAGGCCTTGTACTGCAATCACCAGGGCTTCAGCTGAGTATCCACCACCTACATCCTGCCTTAAAAATGGAGTCAGGATCAGCCACGATTCCTTTCCCCCTTGCTGCTTTGCTTGTGGCAAATATCACATTAGCCATGACGAGGTAATGTCTAACACTGAGCCAACAGGCACACAGCATCTCCCTGCTCCAGTGTGGAGGCACTGCCATCTTCCAGAACCTTCCAGAAACCACAGAGAGGTCTGTGAAAATCAAGATCCAATGAGTCCTTCTATGGGATGGAGTTTTCCCCATGTATATTCTATTGAAAAGTATCACCTAAAAAAATGTTTCTGCTTCACATTATTCCATTTAAAAATAAACACAAAGAATGAATCAATACATTTATTTTGCAGTTGAGACATTTTGACAAGTTTACAATGAAAACAGAGGTTTTTTTCCCCTTGGTGCTGAAACTAACCCCAGCACAGGCTGCACCTGGACTGTACCCACTGCAGTGCAGACCCTCACCCCTGGCCTGCGGCAGGGAGATGGGCAAAGGAACTCAGTGTCTTGTTACAGATCTTGCAAACCTTTAAGGAAGTGGAAGAAATAAATCCCCTGTGCGCAGTGATGAAACTGAAGCACAAAGGGGAGTAAATTGCTGAGGAACATAACGATCAAATTGCAGGTGGTGAGCAGCAAAAAGGTCTCAACCCTCCCCTTTCACATGCCCCGTCACTGGCTTTCAGCCTACACCTCTCCTGCCCCCGTCTCCATCTTCAGAGTCACCTGGCTCAGAGGCTTCTCTGAAGGTCAGCCAGTCCATCCGAAGCAGGATGTCAGCTCCTCTAATCTCCTTAAAGGACCTCTGAGGAACCTTCCCAGAAAACCCACTCCAGTGCTTAAGCCACAGGCTGTACAGGAGAACTTTTTAAAATTTGTTATCTAACATCAATCTTTCTCCCTTCAATTTAAGCCTTTTGTGTCTTGTTGTCTGTATCCTCAACATGGAGAACAAATAATTTCCATCCTTTCAGAAGCATTTCATGCCCAAGAAGACTTATTTTGTCCTCCATTTTGGTCTTCTTTTGGGTAAAATAAGCCTGTTCTTCCCATTTTCTCCTCCTGACTGATGTTGCTCTGTCCTGGGTTGTTCCTGCTTTTTGGGTTTTCTGAAATTGCTGCCCAGCCTTCCCAACACCCCAGCTGAGGAATGGAGAGCTTTCCAGTACTAATAAACCCACCAATGGCATAATATTGTCACCTACACCGCAGTGTCTGTGCTTCATTTCAGCCTGTCCTGAAAAGTGGCATCGAACGCCTTCCCAAGGAGACACTGACTCCAAACAGGACCTTCTTCACATGAAGGGAAATTGGGTCGTGTTGACATGATTTGTTCTTGACAAATCTGTGTCGACTGTTCCTCATCTCATTATCTTCCCATCAGCACTTACAAACAGTTGTTTGGTCAATTCCCAGGAAAATCTGGGGCAGAGATGGCAGGTGTACAGTTCCCCAGCCACTCCCTCAGTCAGGGACAAGCCCTGTTCTCTGTCCCTCACTGCACCTCCCCTCTCCTCTGTACAGCACAAGAGAGAGCAGCTGGCAGGTTTGAGATGCTCCAGGCACTGTCTCCCAACATCCAGGTACAGTACAGCAGGTCAGAGACAATGTTCAGCATCACCAAGTGCTCTGCAGCCCATTCCCTGGTAGCTGGGGGACAGGCTCTCCCCATGCTGCTGCTGACACAGGCTGTGCTGCTCTGCTCAGTGAGGGAAAATGCAAAGGAGGCTTCGTGTTCTTCAGCTTTATGACACTGTGGTCACAGCCTCCCCTGCTGCTGTGTGTAAGCAGCCTCCTCCTCCTCCTCCTCCTCCTCCTCCAAGGAGAGCTTTCCAGTACTGCCAGCTCCCCTCCTTGCTCACAGCTCCACTTGTATCGGGTTTTCCTGTCCCTGTACACTTCTTTTCTGGGGCTGTCAGGAATAACCTGACCCATTTTCTATTCCTTCCCAAGTCTGAGGTCCAGGAGGACCTGTCAACACCATCATGTTTCTCAAGGGACAAGAGCAGAAACACGATCAAGGTGTGGTGCCTGCTTTGCACACCAGCTGGACAGCAACAACTGGTAATGTTATTTTGCTTTGAAGTTCGGGGTGGTGGTGTTTGGAAGCGGCCCGAGCTCAGTGCCAGCACATCACACACACCTTGGCTCACACAAGGCTGGTCCCATGCTCCATGGGCCCACATGCCCACTCTGTGTCCTCCCCACACAGTTCCCTTTGCAGACCCCATGGAGCTGTCCCATTTCTGATCTGCTGCTTGGCTCAAAAACGATGGGTTAGGAATTTCACTGGCAGGGTGAAGAAATTAAACCATCCAAATTCAGAGTTTCTGGACAGAAAAGGGTTTAAAAATCAGGCTCCTCATTTTTCCTTACATATTTTGAGATAAAATCTTTGCACACAGATCAACCTTTTTAAGTGCTTCAGGTTTGGGCAAAGAGCCTTACTTACCCCTGAAGAGATTTAATCAATAAACAATACTCTGTGACACTTCACGGAATGGTTGTTCTCAGGATCACACAATCCCACACAATGAACTGAGACTAAAAACCACCTACAGCCAAGCCAAATTACATTTCTGGGTTAAGAATCAGTCTGTGATGGGAAGGAACACAGAGAGCAACCTCAGCGAGTGCAGCCCATACTGAGAGCACAAACTTCAACAGCCCACGAGGCCCAGCTTGCTCTCTTCACCAGTTAGGACACATTTTCCATTGACTGAGATTGAGATGGGCTGGGATTATAACTGCGGAGGTGAAATACCACATTCCATCTTGGGAAGACAATGTAAGATGACGTATCGTTGTCTGGGGCTCACCAAGAGGCAACCATGAAGGCAGCAGAAGGCTGCCCACAAGAGGGGTCTCTGTGCAGACTGAGGCATTGCACCGACCAACGTTGGGCCTGCCAGCCAAATGGGACCTGGAGCCAGAACTGCTGTGTCCTGGGCCAAGAAAAATGAATGCCACCTTCAGCACCTTGGGTTCTGCACCCAGGCTGAAGTGATCGGCAAGGGCCAGATGAGGGTGGAAGATGGATGGCACTCTCCAGAGTGGGACAATCATAGAATCAACAAACGATATGCTTAATCCAACCACATGCTGGCTGCTGGCAGGAGGGGTTGTCTCCTTCTCCCTCCTCCGCTCCCAGCTGTTGATCCCCATTGCCCAGGTCCAGTCCCAGAGCAGCCACAGCCCAGTGCCAGCCTGAGGCTCAGGTGGGGGACACATGACCCACTACAACTCAAACTACTGAGTATGTCAAGAAGCTACACCCAAAGCCTTCACAGAGGATGAGACTTCTGTCACGCTGACACTGCCACGTTGTGGTCAGTTAAAAAGAGTTTTGTGGACCTGTGTTTTTTCTACCTCCTTTTCCTTGATTTAAAGAAAATGAGGGACCAAACACCACCTCTGCTAAATCTCAGAATCATACCTGTCCATTTACTCTGGTCCTTGTCCCCTCCACTCTCTTGCTCCTTGGCAGGCTCCTCAGCATCGCCAGCTGTTTCATTGGGCCCTTCCACATCTTCACTGGGTTCTTCTGAAACAAGAAAAGCAGAAAGTGAGACACAGACACGGAAGGCAGAACAGAAGAACAGGTAGCTGCCAGTGAGTAAGAGCAACAGCCAAGGCTGTGCACAAGTGTTGGGCAGCATGTATCAACATCACCCAATGTTCTCCCAACATACCTGATTATTGGTCAAGACAGAAACTGTAGAGGAAAGAACTGAGAGATGAAGACAAAATCAAGAACCTCACCTACTTCTACCATCTGGAGCTACTGAGGTCCCCTAAGGTGTCATGTACAGTGACACGGTTGTTTACAGAGTAAGATTCTACCCAGCCACCTCAGGGATTAGAGAAGCATCAGGGAGTGACCGGAGCCTCCAGCACCTTCAGCCTCATCCTTCCTCCTCATCCCCATCTCAAGCTCTTCAGACCCAGTGACAGGGTGCAGTACTGACCCTGGTCACCAAGATGCCGGAGTCCACTGCAGACACATGACATCCCTCCTGCTCAGACCAAGCTCGGTCTGCGCAGTCCCAGCCCAGACATGAGGCACAGGAGGAACATGCCAGCAGTCTTGCCTTCATCCCAGTAAGGGGAAGAGTCTGTGAACCTGGGAAGCAGCATGCAGGTGCAAAAGCACAGAGGAAACACTCAGTGAAGTGCTGAAAGCTCAGAACAAAACATTGAGCAGTTACGGTCCAGAGCAGTTATGTTGTTATGGTCCAGCCCATAACAACAGCATGGGCACAGAGTGTGTCAGCCTGGTGTGGGGCAGCTCCACTCCAAGGCTGTTGTCAGCTGGGACACTGGGAGTGAGAGCGCTGTGGCTGCCAGACCCCTTACACCAGAGTGTAACAGCCATATTATCATCTACTATTATGGGTATTAATGTACAGTCCCTGTTATCCCACCACGGGGCTAAAAAGGGCACTTTTAGGCCATTATACCCATTTTTAGGCAGGATAGTTTAGAATTTTAACTGACATTATAAACCCCATGAACCCACGCTACCCTGAGGTTTACGTGAACCACCTAACCGGTTCAAGCACCAACTCCCATCCTCCTCCTAACAAAGACAGGGCTAGAAATTCAGATTAAAAATATGTATTAGCAGCTTGCAGATACTCAGCAGTGCCCTTTGAGGATATGACAGCCTAAACTGGTAGTGAGAGGGGAAGATGGGTGGCAGTGCTGACAAAGGCATCCAACATGTAGACAGACACATATCACTGGTGGAGGGGTGATATGGTCTGCCATGTGAGCCGAGTGCTCAAGTTTGCTGGGAGAAGGGCTGTGAAACCAGCAGCTGGGTTCACATTTCAGAAATTAAAATTCCAATCTTTTTTCCACTCTAGGGAAAAAACACAACAAACCAACCCCACCCCAACCCCACCATCCTGGTGCCTTCAAACCACTTCACACAGGGCAAGAGTGTCCCTTCAGCTAGGGCAGCTGCTGCGGAAGCAGATTTTAGCTGGTTTTATTAAAAACCGCTGGTAATGAGTTTCTATATTTAATTTAAATCATAATTTTAACCATTCTCTGCTGGCTCAGGTGCTCTGAGGCCCTGCTGGACAGCGTGAGGAGACGGCCCCCATTGCCCATGGCACGCAGCCCATCACTCACTGCCCTGGCTCTGGCCCCCCGTGGCACAGCCCCAGCCCCGGGCCAGAGCCCCCTGCCCAGAGCCCCGGCCCTGCTGAACAACAAAGGGCGCCTGGTGCAGCGGCACTCCCAGCTGTGACCCGGAGGTGTCAGCATCGGCATGGGAGGAACAGGAAGGGCGAGCCAGGCTCAGCCACTGTCTGGGCTCTAACCTGAGCATGTGGAAATAATACGTGTCTTCCAGTGTGCTGTCTGGTTCGAGGGGAATAAAATAGGACATTCATAAGCAGTTACACCATCTGTCCTTATACCATCATCATCATCAACAAGGGAAAAAATAGCTCTTTAAAATGGATGAAAGCCCAGGCTGACAGTAACCGGAAAAATGTGAGCTATGAATACCAATAATGGGAGAAAATGAAAAAACAAGGCTACAAACAGCAAGTCCCCGGCACGGCCGGGGCTGCAGCTCCTTGCGTCTGTACCCTGCCAACCTGGACTGAGCCCTCGCATCTCTGCACTGAGCACTCCACAGTCCAGTGCCAGGAGCTCTCCTCTCTGAGGACACAAACTGCTCCTGGCTCAACACCCTCTGCTAGGCAGAGGGCAGGGAGCAGATCCGGCTGCAAACCCTCCTCCTGCTTCACCACGAGCTGTCTTTCCTCTGAAAAGTAATTTTTTATAAAGCAGGATAGGAAGGGAGTAGAGTCTAAGACATCTACCCAGGGAGGCTCTGAACCAGCCTGGGTAGGTCTTTGTACCATCTCTCATCAGCTCCTTGCTGCCAGGGCCTCTGGCACAGAGCCCCAGGGAGGGGGAAGCACTAACTCCATCTACCTCGTGATCCCCTCCCAGCAGACTTCTCTGGAAGGCTGGGGCTGCTCAGCCTGGCCTGTGGCACAGCCCCCAGTGTTCCCACTGTGCCCAGGGATGGTGTGACAGCCACCCCTGAGGTGGTTCTGTGCGCTGCAGTGGGCTCTGACCCACTGACAACTTGCCTCCAACATTCACACCCATGTCTGAGCCAGCTTGTACCAAGCAGACCTCAGCACTGCCAGTAAAAGCAGCAAAGCCTCTGCTCCTGAAAGGTCTGTGCCCACGCCCTCTGAAGGCAGCTCGGTGGTTGCTGAGCCACAGCGGTAGCTCCCCGGTGCAGTGCCGGTCTGGAAAGCAAACACCTGTGTGAAGGCACCCAACAATCCATCCCCTGTACTCCTCTGGGGCATCCCTCTCCCAGAACAAGGCCAGCAGCACATCTGGTAGGGAAAGGTCTGCTACTCCCCTCAATGCACTGCACACCACAAGGAGCTTCCACTGCCACTGCAAACTGGGGTCATGCTGCACACGACCAAAGCCCACCACCATCCCCATGAAATGGCCCACAGGGCCCACCTGCAGCACAGCATGCAGACCACCCCAAGACCAGCTCCTGAGGCTGAACGAGCAGTGGTCAGCAAGACATAGGGAACTTACTTCCAAACCACCACGACCTTTTCGCTACCACCTGGCCCCTCCTCTCCAAAGATGCACACGCTGTTTGGACTTCAGAGGTGCAAGAGCTCTTGCTGTGTGATTTGTATGGGGGAATCATGTCCCTGGGAAATCCAAACAACACACACTGTGCACGAGTTCCCATGCCAGAGTTCCATCCCTGAGTCCATGGTGCTTTATTAATAACTTTTAAAAGTAATTTTCCAACTGCCAGGGCTCAGGTCAACACTGAGAGCAAGGAAGTGTAGCCCCTGGAGCCAAAGGAGCTGCTCTTCCATCCCAATCCACCTGCCCCACACAAAATCCTAGGCAGAGTCTTCGCTTCCTTCATGAATAAATCATTTTAGAGAGCAGTATTTCCTTTTAATTTAAAACTAAATCATTCACTAAGCAGGGGGTGGGGGTTGACGAGGGGGAAGAGCAAGAGAAGAGTCTGGAAATCACAAATATCTGACTTCTGCAGAGGTCAGGGAACCTCTGACTCAGTCACACACCAAAATGCACCCAAACTGCTGCAATTGCACTGGATCGCACCACTGAGGTCTGTCCCTTCCCAGACCCAGGAAGTTTGAGAGGTGGAGAAGTCAGCAAATGCTGATGGGACCCAGATCAGCTTGAACAGCCCAAGACCTCTCCTTCTCCCAGACAGGTTTTCCTTAACAAACCCAGATCTCTTATCCGAAGGGATAAAGGGCATTTCTGGGGTGGCAGAAATGTAGGCATGGGAAAGAGCGCGCACTGCCTCTCCACCCTCCGGCAGGCTCGAGAGCTGAGAAACATTAGCTGTCATGAACCACAATCAAATCAGGTTTGAAATATTTAGCAGTGGCTTGGAAAATGTGGCGGTGCAGCTCTGACAGGCGAGATGTGCAGACACCCATTTTCCATTATAATGGAAATATCAAGCCTGTTCTGAATATGTATAACCTAGAAAAATGTATTGATTTTTCATTCGGCATTAAAAAAATGAAATACCCTGCAGCTGTCAAAAGCCTTTTGTTAAAAGCTCATCTTTCCTGGAATGAGGTTTACCAGAAACAAGTTTTAATTGTACACAGGGTCTCTCCTTTGGAATAAAAAGGATCTCTGACACTTTTTTTCAGGATAAGTAGCCAAAGAAGTGGACAGAAAGGCAGGCTTGAGGCCTGGCTGCAGGCTGCACGCTGTGGCTGCCGGGGAGGTGAGGGCTGGCTGAGCATGGCAGCCACAGGCTGGCAAGGGCTGCCTACTGCCCGACCCACGAGCTCAACTGCTTTCAGCTGGTGTCACCCTGAGTCTCCCAGGGCCCTGGGTGCAGAGGTTCGGGTTCATGTGGAGGAGGAGGGAGGTCCAGAGTGGGTCAATGCCCTCCTACATCCTGGAAGCCTGGGATGAGCTCAGCTGTCCCCGAGCTGTGCCAGGGTCACCATGCAGGGCCTGGTGCAGCTGACTGAGGAAGGACCACCAAGAGGCACACAGAGAGCAGTCCCACCTCACACCATGCCCATGGACCCAGGGCACTCTGCTGTGGTAAGAGAGCAGAGACAGAGCCCAGATGGGGGTCTGACCTCAGTTCCCACTCCAGATGCATGTAAGTGCTGCAACACCATCTGTGCCAGCTCCTAACAGGATTACTATACATCAACTTGTTCATTCCTACTATTTTCCTGAAAGGAAAAGGCGGACTCCAAGCAGTGCAAAGGCAGCACTAAGGAGGGTTACGACACAGAGCTCCAGCCTGGATGCAAAGCTGGTGGATGAGTCCCACCTGACAAAGGGCTGCAGGAAAACAATATAATACTATATGTCCGTTGGTTTGATGACACTTATTTCCCAGACAGCTCCATTCCAGAGCATGGCCAGAGCATCTCTGCTGCTTTCACTGACAAACAGAAACTGCAGACTATGGTGTGCTCAGCTGACACAGACATCAGAGAGTCACAGAATTGTTTTGGCTTGGGAGGGGCATTCAAGACTATCTTGTTCCAGACCTCTGACATAAGCAGGGACACCTTCCACTAGACCAGGTTGTTTCAAGCCCCATCGAAACTGGCCTTGAACACACCCAGGGATGGAGCATGCACAACCAAGAACCCCTTCCCTGGGAGAGCATCACCATTCTCCCACTCCCTGGGAACAAGGCTGTCCATGTTTTTTGCAAACTGGGCTATATTTTAAGCCAGTGAAACCTGACAGGGACTTATCCCCTTTAATTTCAGTAGGACTATAAAAGTTGCTGCTATTTTCACACATGAAATATAAAAAAAAAGGCAAATTCCTTGAGCATGTTTGTAGTGGAGCGTGATGTGATTGTGTTGTCATTTATGGGAAATAATCGCAAGCCCATCTCTCCCTTTCCCCCCATTTTCCAGTCCAAATAACCATGAAAAATTACACTTCAATGTCAGGAGGACAACAAAGGAGGGGCTTTCTCCTGCGGCTTGACGGCTTTTCAGCCTCCCCTTTCTTGGACAAAAACTACCTTCAATTCAGTTTCATTTTAAATGTGATCTAACAAATGCATCTTGACAAGTTCCTTTCTCTTTTTCTTTTAAACAGTATTTTGCACAGTTTAACCTAGCTCCAAACTGGAATCAGCTGGAAAGGAGATGCATGCAAAAACACAAACACAGATCAAACAGCAAAACAAAAGAGCCCATCTCCAGCTCCAGGTCTGCAGGGAGAGGACAGAGCGGTCTCCACACAGAGACCAGCAGAACAAGGGTCCAAAGACAAAGGGGACTCGTGGGAGGGAGAATATGGAGGAGTTGGATGGCAGAAGTGACAAGGCAGGAGTGCAGCTAAGGTGCCTGGGGGACGGGTGCCCAGCCCCACTTTTTGAGGGAAGGCAACCCTGGCCTTCTGCTAAAGACACATGGTGGAACTGCTCGAGGAGACAATGGCAGGTTTTGTGGAATCATGGAATCATTTGAGTTGGAAAAGCCCTCTAAGATTGAGTTCCACTGTTCCTCCAGCACTGTCAAGGCTTCCACTGACCCATGTCCCAAGTACCACATCCACATGGGTTTTAAATCCTGCCAGGGATGGCGACTCCACCAGTGCCCTGGGTAGCCTGTGTCAGGGCTGGGCAGCCCTTTCCCAGCAGGAATTTTCCCCATACACAATCTAAATCTCCCCTGGCACAACCTGAGGCTGTTTCCCCTTCTCCTGTCACTTGTTCCTTGGGAGAAGAGCACAGCAGGCCCTCAGCAGACCATGTCAGCAGAGAAAGAGATGCTTTGTGCTCTCTGGGAATACAGGCTCACATCAGAGAAACTGTGGACATCCACAAACAAAACCAGTGCTGATGTCAAGCCAAAGTTAATAGCCAACTTCAGCAACTTCGCAACAAGGTACATCTTGAGAACACTGTAACTATAACAAAAATGAGCCATAATTAATTCATGCTTAGCCTTAGGGGCTGAATATGCACAGGAGAGCTCCCAACAACCTTAACTCATCATCCTCACAAACCACACTTAAATGAAACACTAAAATGTCCTCTTTCTGCTTAGGTTTGTTTTAAATATACAACTTCTACTCTGTTCTCCCGCTCCATGGTATTGCTCCAAGGAAAAGTTAAATATGTCTTGCTGACCCTGGTTCTCCCCTCCCCAACTGTTTCCCAATCTCAGCATGTTTGGAGCTCTTTTAAGCTCAACTAAAAACTTGGGAAAGCCATAATTGCAGTGCCCTGGTTTACGGACAATTAAGATATCCTGGCAGCCTGTTGTACCACAAGTTCCCAACACAGACATGGGGCAGTGGAGGGGAGTGGTGGGGCTGATCCAGGGCAGGGGAGCAGGTGACTTTGCAGTTAGGAATTGAGCATGCCCAGGAGCCCTGAAAAGGACAGGGCAAATACACCCAGCAAGCTGGACAGACACTTCGGTACCACAAGGGCAATACCTGTGCAGGTTCACCAGGCAGAAAAAACAGTCCGGTAGAGCTGCAGTACCAAAGTTTTTGGTGTGAATGGTCATGGTCTCACTTCACTGCAGAAAAACAGAGGCCATGGCAGCAAGGCAGCCCCTTGAAGACAGAGCCCCACTTCCAGTCCTGTCACTCAACAGGCCGTGGAGTCCTCATTCCTGTGCCCTCACTCCTCTGCCCAGCACCCTCAGAACTCTCCGATACCAAACGTCACTTGGGTTGGTGCAGAAGGGAGAGCAGGTAACACAGGTGAGCTCTTGCATGCACAAAAAACACCTGCAGAGGAGAACAGGGAGGGGAGACACCCCACAGCTCTGCAGCCATGGAGCTGTCCTTGAGGGCATGCTTGAGGGGTCCCATGTCACCCTGCACCATAGGGATGGCCACAGCCTGGCCTGGGATGTTCCTCCCTGGGTTTGGGTTAGTGGCAGCAGCAAAACATCAGTAATTGCTTTTCCCCTTGTACTAACGAGCTTTCAGCAGCAGTGACTTCAGCTTCCTGGAGCCAACAGCCCCTTTTTCTCCACCTCTCTTGGCTTCGGGTAATTGAAAGCGACTGCAATTTCAGTGCTGGCTCTCCAGCACTCAGCTGCACCGGGAGGTCAGGGAATGTCAAGTGAAGCCTTTCCACTCACCTCCCCACCGCCGCACGCACTCACGGAGGCAGCCCCGAGAACGGGAAAAATTACAGGGGCTGCGAGCAGCCAGGGGAACCCAGCACAGCCCCACTGCAGTGGGGCCAGGGCTGCCCGCTGGGGGCTTGCACCACAGTGAGCTGCTGAGCCCTGCTGACCCTGGAC
Organism: Chaetops frenatus; assembly: GCA_013400775.1. Classification (NCBI taxonomy): domain Eukaryota; kingdom Metazoa; phylum Chordata; class Aves; order Passeriformes; family Picathartidae; genus Chaetops; species Chaetops frenatus. Next base: position 86,018 of record VZTR01008261.1, on the reverse strand, counting down.
TTCATTTTTTTTTTTCCTTTTAATTTAAAACAGAAGATGGGTTTCTTTTCAAGGAAGCTATACCTTCATTCGTATTTTTTTTGCAGCATCACAAAACCCTTTCCCCTGTGATGCCCATGTCTCATAACACATACTAGGGAAGGATCTTCCACTTGCCATCAGATCTCAGGTAACAATGGAGAATGGCTGCTCCAGCTCCCAAGTAAAACACAGAGGATCAAGAAAAAGGGAAGAGCACAGAGTAGCTCCCAGTGAGACACGTGACAGCACTGATGGCTCTCAAGCTGCCAGCCTGTGGCCAAGCAGGGAGGTAGCATCAGGTGGGCCATGCCAGTGGACTGGGTGGACAGAACCTTTCAGCCACTGTGGGACAGTGCTTGGCGTTGGCAGTCCCTGAGCCTGGCTCCTTCCACCAACAAGGGCACGTCAGGTGCTCCGGGGACTGCATCCACTCCTGGAACCTAGAGCAAGGCGCATGCACAGGTGGTGACTCCAGCAGAGGCCTGTGATAAGAATTTATTTCTCTCAATTACAGGCGCTTGTCCCCAGCCTCAGTTCATCAGCACAGCACAGCCGAGTCAATGAAAGCCCCATAACACGCTAATCAGATGCACAGCGACTTCCTGGAGCTGCCGGCTGCTCCTAAAATGAGTGGCAACTTTCGGATGCAGGTTTCCAGTCCTGCCCTCTCTCTGCTCCCCGTGGTCTGCCTATGGCCAGGCCAGAGGTGGTTCCCCTGCTGGGTCCGAGGTGTTGCCTTGAGCTGCACATGTGTGTACAGGGGCAGGTAATGCCATGCCTGTCCATATGCTTTATCTCCATGCTCACAGGAATCCCTCTGTGCCAGAAGCTTCCAAGGATGAGTTATAGATTTTTCAGATTAAGTTTTTGGGGTTTTATTTGAGTTTGGTATCAAATATTTGTTCCCTTCAGCCCAAAACCATTCTGAAATAACTGGTGAATGTCCTGAGTAGACAGAGAGGGGTCTAAATACTGCCTTAGAGCAAATGTAAGATGAAAATGTCAGGGAAAAATCACTGCCAAGTTCCCTTCTGGTGTCCTCAGAAAAACAGTGCCTCTGCTTTTGGAAACCTCTATTGAAAGTGTCAGGCTGCACGTGGCAGGTGGGGAGGGAGGGTGGTATGCCCAGGACAGGGTGATGTCCCCTGCTCTCTGGGACGCCTCTGGGCCATGGCCATTTGGTTTAAAATAAGCAAACAAACAGCCCTTCCCCTCCTTCCCTGTCCAAAGGGAACCACAGGAAAAGGCTGAACTCCATGCTGTGACTCCAGTCTGGCACAAACTATCTCTGGCCCAGAACCTCCACCAAACTTTGCCAGCAGGAACCTGTGAGGCGCACGGCACGGGGACACTCTCCCTGCAGCCTGCTTGAGAGCACTATCGATTCAACACACACTTGGTGCCTTCAAAGTTGTTTATGATCAATATGCAAATTGCCCATGGCATTGATCCAGTATTAATTTTCAATTAGGGAATCCACAAGGGGTCTCCCAGGCTCAATATCCAACAATCCAAGGTAACTCACAGTAGAGCCTGTGGGACTGATGCTGCCCAGGGCCTGGGGCTGCTCCCGCACCTCCTGTCCTGATTCCTATGGACAGTCCTGATGCCACAGTGGTGCTGGCACTTGGGGCAAGCCCCTGTCAAGTGGATTTAGGCAGCAGCCTTCGAGCTACATGCTGTGTTACCTGTGTTAACATCGTTACTGGTACTGGCGGTGTGGCAAAGCCCAGCGCAGGGCTGTGCACAGCAACATCTACGCTCGGTGGTGGGTCGGGGGGTTCCAGCAGCTTCCCAGGGACAGAGCAAGAACGCAAATGCTGCTTTACACCATGGAACACAAGTTATGTAAACCTGTGCATCTCCAAAAACATTTAAGAAGCAGAAAAGGTGCCTGTGTGTTACACAAGGATTCCAAAAAGTGAAAGAAATAATTGAAAGTGCCTTGAAAATCCAGAGAAGCATGCCCCTTTCCAGCAATGTGACCTATCCCACCAGCCACCCTCCCAGCTGCCTCGCTTTGGGAGGCCCAGAGTGAGCTAGCTCTTGCTCCAAACCCTGTGGTCACACTGGAGAGGGGATGCCCCCTCCACACTGGGAAGGTGACATCCCCTCCACACCAGAGAGTGATGATGTCTCCTTTGTACAGGGGAGGTGATGTCCCCTTGTGCACCAGCCGGCCTGTGCCCACCCATGGCTCCACCACTCACTGCGCTAACCAGCACATTAGCTACCCAGGCTAATTGGTTTATGGATAACATTAATTACCATGTTGCTCATTAATGGATGAAATCTTTATTGGTTCCATTGATCAGCGGGACTTGTTAGGCGGCCTCCTAACCAATGGCGGATGTAACAAGCTCTCTTATTGGCATATCAATTAATGCAATCAATTTCTGGCCAGCGGCTGCCATTCGCTTCCCTGCTTGTTAGACTGGGGGAGACAGAGTCATGTCAAGTAAGCATTTATTTAAAGGGTTTCTAATTCTTCTTGAGCTGACTTCCCAGCAGGCTTTCTGCCACACAAGGGTTTTTCTGCCTCCAGAGACCTTCCCTTTTCCTCCCCTGCTGAATCAGATCTATGACAGTCCCTGCAAACGGAATCATTTCTGTGAAAATATTTACCGAGTCTGGCGAGTAGGAACAGCCACAGCCAGAGGTACGGGATTGACAAGTCAGACTGTGCAGCTATCCCCATTTAACACACTGGGGAGATTGGCAGGAGCACAAACCCCCTCCCCAAGGACAGATGGGCTCACTAGCCGTGCCACAAAGCCTTCCTGCACATGGATTAATGCTAATTCCAGGGTCAGTTCCCCAAATTAGCATAATTTTGTCAGCGAACAAGCCCCGGATACTTCTGCCCTATCCCACCTCTCAGAGCAAACCCACGCCATGTCACATGAGGCTGCACTCACGTCCCAGGTGGTGCTTGCAGCCAATTCCTCTGCCTCAGCCTGGAAAAGGAGAGCAGGATCACACCGCTTATGGGAGGAATTAGCTGGAAAACTCATGGAGAAATGCCACAGGCTTATGTGAGCCTGACAGTCCTGGCAAACCAGTCCTGCTTTCCTGAGGAGGGTGGCACAGGGGGTGGCCCAATGAAACAGCACAGAGCTGGTCATGGTATGATGAAGAATGAGAGATATGAGCCATTTCCCCCATGAGCAAGAAGGGACTGGCAGGTAACTGGACAGGAGGCCAATGATGCTCACAAGGAGAAAGAGCCTCTGTTTTGAGTCCCAGATGTCTGCTCTGTTTTCTTTTGGGGTAATGGCCAGAGTATGTTCACAAAGAGCTCAAATCCCATCCTACTGGGCTGAGGTTCCCCCACTGGCAAGAGGCCCCACGTACCCACAGCAATCCTTCCTGGCCTGATCCCCACTCTGATTTTCACCCAAGTGATTGTGTAGGAGGGATCTTCCCCACCAAACACAATAATAAATCAAACTTTATCAGAGCAGAACTATAAATCTGTGAAGACTCCAATAATTTCTAACCATGGGAATAACACCACAAAAGTACTTTTTAAACTAATTACTCAGATTGTGAAGTGCTGCCCTAATGAGCCTTCCTTCTGCCCAGAACTTGCTAAGAGAAAAAAAAAATCTACCTTCAGTACAGTAATTACTGCTTTCCCCTTCAAACTTCTAACTGGAGATCAATGCTGCATTTTAAGACTCATTGATTTACAATTAGCCTGGCTTTCCTGCTAAAGTGTTTCTAAAGCAGAGTTTACTTTTATTTTATTTTGAAATCTCAAAGATCTGGTTCTTAGATTTTACATCCTCACGAGAAGTGAGCTGGGAGCTCATAGGGAGGCGGGCACACATTGGAACAAGAAAAGAAAACAGGCTTTGTTAGGCTGAGACTAGAAATAAGAGACTGAAATATTTAAGGGATAAACATGAAAAAAAGAAGAAAGAAGAAAAGAAACAAAGCTAGAGGAAAAGAAGAAAAAGTGGAAAAGTAAGAAAAGTAATAAATTGGCGAAAAAATAAATTGCAGGCTAAAGAAGGAGAGTCACTGCTGGGTGGCTTAGAGCTCTCACTGCTCTGTTGTTCATCAGCATCCTCAGGAAACTCAGCAGCAGCTTTGTGCATCTCTGCAAAACAAAGCCCTGGTTAAAAGCAGTGCGTGGGGGGCGGCGCCTGCCAGCCCCAGCAGCCCTGGCTGCTGCGCAACCTGTCCCGTGAGGAGAGCACGAGGAAGTGAAGCCATTAAGAATTCCACGCTGATTGCTTCAAACACGTTTTCTCTATGCCATCAAGATAATAGCCTCACAGATACATCTGCCTGCTCTCTCCTGCCTCCTCCCACCCCAACATCATCTGTTTGGCATCCCCTGCCCTGGATTCCCAGCGCTGTAGCAGCTGGACACTGGCACCCAGAGAGGCTGGGGGGCCTCCACCCCTTGGAGATGCTTCAGACCCCAGCACAGACAGCCCTGGCTGGCCTGTCTCTGAGCAGGGCCTGGGCTCAGAGGCCTCCAGAGCCTCTGCCAAGCTCCGCTGCCCTAGGAGGCTACGACCATTTCCAGAGCGTTGTAGCACTGCTTGGTTCTGACTCATTTTTGTGTCATTTCTGCAGGAAATAAGCTACACTGGACAAGCCAGTTCAGCCTTTGCTTCCTACTTCTCCCTTCAAACCCAACATTAGAAAGGTCTTCCAGGATTAGCATGAGTACCGACCCAAATGGAGACAGCCAGAGGAGCTGGGAGGCAGAGGGAAGCATGGGCAAGGGTTTCCAGTTGTGGGGCCACCACAGCAGCACAGCCTGCCCTTCACTTGTGCTCTCACATATTTTATTCTTTACTACTGCAGGGTCCCAGGTGCCAGTGGCAGATGATGATTCTGGAGTGATGAAAGCAAAGCAAGAAAATAGGGAAGCATCTCTCCTTTTTGTGTTGCATTTTAGAGAAAGCTGCTTAGCCCCATTTCAAAGACTAATATGAAAAAAGTGCAATTAAATCCTCGAAAAACTGACAGATCAGCAAAACAAAACCACCCGGAGGAGAGCACGATTGAGCCTCATTAAGGAAGAGTTCAGTCTGTTTTTAAAACCTTTCTTAACATTTAACTGGTACTGCTCAGCAGCCGCCACTCCCAACGCGCCTGGTGCAATTAGTGTCAGAACAGAAAGGAAAAAATCAGCCTAGGAAACAGGAATTAAAGCACCAGATCCAGGCAAGAGAAAAAGGTTTGGCTGTAGTGAAACCACCTAAATTTGGACAATAACCCCTCCTGGGGGTCTGCGGCAGTGCTCAGCCCCGCTCCATGCAGTCTCACACACACTCGTGCTACTCACAGAGCATGGCAATGGGGCAAATCTGGGCTGTACAATCCCTGTGTCCAGCCCCTCCCTGTCCCAAAACACTCTGCATGGCAGTCACATCCCTGCTGAGGGCAGGTTTATGACAGATGGACAGTAAATTAAACTGACCTCAACAGCAATTACAGCCACTGCCTTGGACAATAAAGAAATGGAGACACGGGGACAAATCCTGTGCTGTCCTGGCCAGAGCCTTGGGCAGTGCTGACTAACCTCACGCACCGTCTCGCCGGCCCCAAACACCACACGACACAGGCGAGATCTTTCTTCTGCAGCGGGGGTGGGGGTGAAACGCATGGGAGATAGAAAAGATGGCAGAGAGATGAAGCCATTTTATTAAATCAGGCAAATTCTAATTTATTCTGGGGAGATGGAGGAGAGAAAATGGATTCATTCTCAGCATGCACACTCCGTATCATCTGATCCAATCCTCACTGCCTCGCCAGAGGGGGAGGGGGCCTCGGCCGGCTGCAGTGCTCCCACAATCAGAGAAAAAGATTAAAAAAGAGGATGAGTTTCCTTTTGGGTTGTAGAGCAGTCACAGGGGAAAAGGCTTTTCCTGGGAATGTGAGGGGCCAAGCCCTGCTGTCAGCCATGCCCGGGTTTGGGGGTTTGCCGCTGGGGATGTGGAATGGGCAGCACAAGGTCCAGGGCCCACCACGACACATGCAGCACACAGGCAAAGGAGGCAGAGACCTGTGGGAGGAACATCCTGCAGGGATCCTGCACACTGCCATTTCTGCTGCTCACCCCAGCATGCACCCTCACAGCTGGCAGGGTAATCACCATCCTTCTTCACCAGTATGAGATGCTGGAATATAAGTGTCATGTTGGCAGTGCTGAGAAGGTTGGTGTACCTTGGGTACCTGTGGGCTCATGCACTAGTGCAGAGCACCACCAGAACAGCACCACCGAGCACCACCAGAACACCACTGGTGAATGTGACCATGGGCAGTTCAGGCTGCTCATGCTGCAGCCAGCACAGTGCTTCCACAGGTCTCAGCAGAACTTAGGAGCTGAGCTCCTCTGTGGCTCCAGCCAGTGCATTGGGAGCCGAGGAGCCCAGCAGGCGCAGCCAGGCTGGAAGCCAAGAGTGAGGGCATCCCTTGTAGTGGGACGGCTCAGGTTATCTGAAATGACATGGAGAACCCAAGGGCTGCCATGGGCTCTTGTGCTGGGAATGGTGGGTTGTGACAGTCAGGTGGGGACACCTCGTGCAGAGGTACTTCCAAGGGAAGTTGACTTCCAAGCTCTCTGTTTGCTGCATGAGTGTGATGGGGCACAGCTGCCTGACATGCAGAGTGAAGCCAAAGAAACTCCTGCTCTGGAGAAGAAATGTCACTGAACGGCCCTGCACAGTTTTGGAAGAGGGACTGAGTGAAAACGCAGAGGTTTGGTTAAACAGCACAGAGAAAAAGCAACAGAGCTCCTGCTGCAGAGCACAGCCATCTCTGGGACCCATGGGCCAGCCACTCTACCAAAGGACCAGACACCTGTGGCCACTGGCCGGTGAGGCACTTTGGGATGGACATGGACAATGCTGGCGCACCCAGAGGGAGAGGAGGGTGAGATGTTGCTGCACAAAGCTTCACGGGCACCAAGGTACTTCCCATTTCAGAATTAACTAGAGGAAAATGAGAACAACACATAATTAATTACTGGTGGCCAAATAACTCCAGAAAAACAAATGAGACCTTGGGTGAATGAGAAGAATGCCAACCCTGGCCAGGGCAGAACGCCTTGGGCCTCATTGTCCTGTGTAGAAATCATTCTAGTTATGCTTGCAATGATTAAACGAACCTTTTATACCACATCCTTCTGAAAATACTCCCCTGCAGGAGCCCCCCTCCCTAAAACCATGAACACTTGTCCCAGCTCAGACTGAGGCCTTGGGGGAACAGCTTTGCAGGAGGGAAAAGGCCAAGAGCCTGGGGAGAGGGGCCAAGGTGCAGCACCTGGAGCACAAATTCCAAACAGGAGAAATTCCTGTTTTGCATCCAACTCCAGCATGGGCAGTGAAGCTGATTTTATGACTTATTTATTTATTTCGTCTTTGATGAACAGAAGGTTAATATAAGAACAACTCCTTGGCAAACCTTTAAGGGTAATTCAAGCGACACTGATGTGAATCAATGTTCCCTTTGTGAACGCATTACTTGGCAGAAACTGGCTTTTTGTAACCCCCTTAAACCTAGCTGGCAAAACAAAAAGAGAAAAAAAAACGTCCTTCAAACAAAAGGATGAGGTGAAAATAAAGAGAGAGTCGACTGCACTTTATTCTCTTTCACAGAAGCAAATGGATTTGGTGCTTTTTATACATTAATCAATCAATATCACTGACTGTACATCAGCCGTGCAGCCAAGTTATGAATGACCTTTCTGGCAAAGAGGACACTTTTAATGCTCATAAGACTGCTCATAGCTTAGCAACTTTCCGAATTTATGCCTGCATGATTGCCCCTCGGAGGCAGGCGCCCGTGAGCGCCGCACTAGATATGACAAGGTTAGTCCTTGCCAATTTCTGCAGAAGGAAGGGGCTGCTGCCAGGCACGGCTGCGGCCAGCAGGGACGGGCTCGCCTGGCAACGTGTGCTCACCTCGCCTGACAGGTCCTTTGGAGCACGAGGAGACCAGCAGGCCCCTGACCCTGCCAGACCAACACAAAACAAACCACGAGGGACCCTCCACGCCACACACGCACACACACAGAGAACAGGAGGAGCCGGGGAGTAGGTGCTGTGGAAGGGAGAGGTGGCTGCACAAGTGAGGTGGAACGGCTGGCGCTGAGAATGGCTGGCAAAGGCCAAATTAATCCCATTGTTTGGCCACAAAGGAGGCAGCAAAGTAGCAGTGGAGGCCAGGGAACAATCCCAAACACCCAGCCCTAATTCAACGTTCATCACCATGAAAGGGAGATGGAAAAGGCCAGAATGCTTCAGCTTAACTGGTAACCAAATGCTCCGTTCCCAGAGAAGGTGCAGCAGCGCCTGCACATGTGAACATAGAGATGGGAAGTCACACTGGGCTGTGCCCCTGGGGTGCCCTAACCCTAACCCTGGGGAGTGATGGCGGGGGCCACGCAGGGCTCCACACACACCATCCCAGAGCAATTTTGAGATTTAGGGGTTTGGGGCCCCAGGCTGGGGCAGGAGGGCACTGAGTGGGGGGATGTCTAGGGTGCGCCATGTGGAGACGTCAGCACATCCCTGCAGGCCAGTGGAAACCTATGTCTGACACGCTGACAGGGGAGAAAGCACATATGCAGAACAGAACCAAAAAACCCAAACCACTGCTATTTATTGCATGAAGTGACCATAGATGAATGAAAAGCCTGAAAAGGGATAGGAGGAAGTACCCACATAGAGAAGGAGAGGGCTCAAGCTCTTTGAGCTGAAGGTGGCCTTCACAGGAGCATCCAAGTGAAGGTTCAGTAGAGTTGGACCAACACTGCTTCTCTCACTCACCACTCTTGGAAGGAATGACAAGGAAAAGGGAAAAAAATGCAAATTGGAAGCAAATACAGATAATAATTTCTCACACAGCTCCCAATTAACCTTTGGAACTTCTGGCCTCAAGAAATCATTGAGGTCAAAACAAAATATATGGCAAAGGCATTGAGATATGCAACTTGGAAAAGTAAACTGAATATCTGGAAGAAAGAGAAACCCTCTTGCTTAAGGGCATGAACTGAATTTTAGTAGGAACAAGGATGAGACCTCAATTTGGGTAGGTTATTATTTGTTTATAGGTCCCCAGATTTCCCTCTGAAGCAGTCAGAGCAGAAAGGACACTGGTGCTGACAGGCACATTATTATCCAATCTTAAGAGTTTTAGTGGAAAAATAAATGCATGTGGTAGCTCCTTCCCAGGCAGTTCTGAGGACATTAATGTCATCACCAGAGGATCAATAGGCCTCGCAGAAGGGACAGGAAGTGCATTTCAGAAATACAAGCAAACAGAGGACCAGAGCAGGGACACAGGAGTGGTCCAACATGCACACCACAGCAGTGGGAATGCTGGAGCAGGCCAGGCCAGGGGTCACTGCCAGCCTGAGCCAACTGCTGCAAAACCTTTTCACAAATCATCCCCCTGATAATGTATGGAATCTCATTTTGCCTATGGCTCATACAGAAAAAAAGGAATCAATTTCAGAACCCGATTAGAGGTGGAGGAGAGCACTTCCTATTCTCCTAACGTCTCCTCTGAACAAAGGTCTCAAAGTACTTTTTAATTTTGGGCAGTGCATTGGGTTTGCATAGCAAGGTTTGGGTAGCAGGGGGGCTCCTCCTTCAGGTCTGCCAGTTAAAGACCATCAGACATGTGCTCCTGCAGCAGAATGGACTATGAGAGAACCAGGGCAGGGACAAGGCAGGAACAACCAGGAAAGGAACTGACACCCTGCAAGGATATTCCCCGAAGAGGGGAAGGTGCAAGGACATTCTCTTACAGTGCTGAGCATGACCCTGCAGACTTGTACCAGCTTTTATAAACAAATGGATCTTTTGTGCAGGACACTGAAGCCTATAACCCCAAATGGGCATGTTCAGTGGCTTCAAACTCACCTTCCAAACAGGAAGGCACATCAATGTGCTGTTGCAGATCTCACTCTGCTCCACTGCTTACTTACAAACCAGTCAAACCTCCTTGCTGCCCCCAAACACAGCACCTGTGCCCAGCTGAACATGACTGACCTTTCCTTTCTGCCACTGTCCCCAGCCAGGGTGTCACTGGGTATGTCAGCAGGAAAGAAGGTACTGAGGTACCATCAGAACCTGGGCTGGAGCTCCAGCCCCTCTCTGTTCAGGTCAACAGTGGAACAAGAGAAAAAACTCCAAACTAATACAGCAAGAACAGCACAGCAGCCAGGCAACTCTTTCAACTCATTAACCTGTGAACACAGGAGGAGCTATGTTCATTCCAGAGAGATTTAATTTGAAACCCAATAGCACAGCAAGGGAGAAAAGAGAAGCACAGCAATGGCTCTGAGAGTCAGACCTGTGGGAAGGGGCTGGATATGAGCTGCTGCAACACAGTCTAGGAGAGAAACATCATAAATGAGGGCTAGTAGTGGAGGAACAGTTACTGGAGCACATACCTTAAGTTTTTGGAGGGTTTCCTTTTGTTCATGCCACCAGAAGATCAAAGCAGGGGGTTGGTTCAGACACAGCACCTGAGCAGGGGTGAGACTGGGACAGAAGCAGCATGGCTACACTGATGGGACCTTCACCAAGAGCTGAGTTTGCTGTCAGTGTGAATCCCATGTCACTCACATGGACATCTAACCTGCTCCAACACACCTTGGGACCATGCTACAGTACCAGCAATGTCTTCAAAGCTTTACTGACTAATCCTCACAGGGAGAGACCTTCAGTCCTTAACCTGCACCACTGCAACAACCACCTCCAAGGCCTCAGGAGAAGAATTCCCTATTCTAAATCTGTGCAGGAGAAAGGAGAAAAAAGAAACAGGGAAGAGAAGCAGCGGGCGGAAGGTGCAGTGGGCACCATGCACTGGGCATTGACAGCCAGGGACAGAGTACCAAGAGACAGGGATGCGACTCTTGAGTCCCACGGGAAATGGAGCTCAGGGAGATGCTGAGCTCTGACAGCTGGGCTTCAGTCTGGCTCTGGAGCTTGCTTGAAAACAGAGAAAAAAGCAGAGAAGAAGAGGGACTGGGAGCCTCATAGTGTTGTACTGCAGCATCTGGTGATAGTTCCTCCTTTACTTTTCCTAAGTGGAAAGGGCTTTAAGATGCAGTCGAACAAGAAAAACATTCCAGAACAAGTCAGCTGTCAGAGCTTCCTCTCGTTCTTCTTAATGAAAGCCATGAGCTCCCCAGGACAAGTGGTGGCAGGAGTGGGATGGAGTTTCTGAGATTGCTGCCACGGCCGGGTGCTGCTGGCCCTCCCCAGCCCAGCCGCTTCCTCCCGCTGCCCTTTCATTAAGCAGATGCTTGAGGGTTTGGGGAGGTTTCTGCTACTGCCCCCCTTTACCAGGGGCACAGGAAAAAAGTCACAACCAACTTCAATAAAAACAAAATTAAAACGATTAAACCTTTCATATCCTTTCGAGATTATCTCTTTGCTGCTGGTTGGTCAAAGCAGAGCTAAGGCACAACTGCTCTTGACTTTAAACTCAAAACCAACCCTCNAAAAAAAAAATCTCCCTCTATTAAAGAGAACCAACTTTATTTATCCCTACATTCTGTGGAGTCAGACCTCAACAGCCCCATGTGTCTCAAATGGGAAAGGACAGAGAGATGCTGCTGAGATGGGAATGCCGTTCTCCAAAATTTAGCTGGGAGAAAGGACACAAGGAGGGAACAGATAGAAATTATGTTGCAGGGCAATACCAGGAAAGGAAATCCCCTAAGAGTTTCTCAAACCGATGTGCTCTCCTCATGTCCCCAGGCCTTGTGCAGGAGCCAGCTGGGTGCAGCCAACCTGACCCATGGCTGCCAGAAACACCTCTGCAGGATTTCAATGACCATTAAAGCAATGTGAAACTAAAGCAGAACCAAAAGCTTCCCCCTGTCTCTCTGCCTGACCATGGAGGAAAGATTCTGCCATCTGCCCAGCCTTGGGATGGCCTCCAGTGGAGAGACCCTGCCAGATATACTACAACTCTGTAAGGAACTTGCTGGAAAGGTAAAAGGTCTGAAGCCATTCAATCCATTAAAAAACGAAAAAATTCCGAGGTTCAGCAGAACAACAAAGGGGAAGACAACAAACTGTCCTCTAAATGAACACATGTGGCAAGAGATGTTGGAAAACAAGAGATAATCCTTCATGTGGGGGTAGTTGGTGTGGTTGGCAGGGAGATCAGAACTGCTGCAGCAAAGGGAACCGCAAGTTCAATCAGCCCAATACACACATTGCCTAGAGCTGTTTGCCTCTGCTGCTAGGCCACATATGCTACTGCACGATGGCTGAATGTTTTCTCAAAACAGGACAATCCCTTGTCTCACTCCCTGTGTCTGAGGGGACGACAGGAAGGGATTTCCACCTGGGACAACAGAGCTGCTGCACAGCCCCAGCTGCAGAAGCCAAGTACACACGACAGGGCCCCCAGTGCCCCTGTGGCTGCTCGCCCAGCTCTGACCATGCACATACTGATGGTTTGGCTGGATTTACATGCAGCATTTTGAAAACTAAGTTGAGCAGCCTGCTACCCTCGGGGGTTACAAATCTTGGGAAAAGGCAGTATCAGGTTTTGGAGAGTGAGAGGTAAAAAGCCCAAGAGATACGGATGAAGCTGGGCAGCACTTGGTGTTTGCACACAGGAGCTCAGGCTGTAACCTGGGTTAGCAGATTATTAAATGTGTCAATTGAGGACAAGCCTGGAAATTACTTCCCCAGCCCTCTGCAAGGGCCATTTCAGACCTGCAACTGCAGCATCATCAGCAGAGCCAGAGCTGCAGAGTGGTTTTGACTGGCAGATGCTGCAGCATGGACTCCGTATGCTCTTTTCCTGCAGGCACCATACAGGTGATCTGCTTTGGTAAGTTTTTAATTGCTGTGTGAAATCAAGTCCCATAAAAACTGGAGAGAGATTACAAAACTGATGACTTCTTTCTGAAACCCTCCATTACCTCCAGCAGAAGCTGGAGACCAACAGGCGTCATTAAGACCACATTGTCTTTAATGGAGACCAAGTGGAGGACATCAGATCCCACTAAATGTATTTTAAGAAGAGAGAAATGTAATTTGTCACTACCAACTTTCACTTCAAAAGCCTTAAAGTTCTACTGAAGTGGAGAGTTTGCTATTATGAAAAATCCACCCCAAAGGCACATCTCACCCCCCTGCGGTAACAAACACTATGAATAATTACTCCATGCTTGATGATGGTGAAGGAAAAATGCCTCGCATGGTTGCCCACTCTTCATGGTGGGAAAATAACAGGATGGGTCCCTCACAGGAGGTTTTGTGGAAGATCCCCTCTCCTTTTCTCCACCATTTGCTTCATTTTACAGATGGGCTGGTGACAATTCCCAATCCAGGAAATGGCCACTGAGGGAAGAGAAGAACTGGAGGGCTCGGACAGTAGAGGGGGGAAGCAGAGAGTAGTGCCTCAGTCTTGAGGAAGCAGGTGAGGTATTAGGGCATGCTGTGGTGCTGCCAAGTCACAAATGGAACTGACCGGGCTGGCATGGAGCCTCCCTTCTGCTTGATTGAAACTCTGCATTTGAGAGAAACCTCATACTTGCAAAGCACACCCTGCCCAAACCTGCTCCCTGGCACATGGCACGTGCTCCTGTCCCCCTCGGGGTGATGCCTTCGCACCCTGGGGCAGCCACAGAACTGCCTGTGAGAGGGAGGAACACAGCCTTTCACAAGACTCTGCACAGAGGTGCAGCAACCAAACGAGCACCCTGCTGTCTGCAGGCGACACAGGCAGAGTCAGGCTGAGGTGTGATTCTGTGATTCCGAGGCTGGGAACTACTATTTTTAAACCACGTGGGGTTTTCTCATCTGAACACTGCTTTGGCTATACCTTAGGTCTGTTTACATACTTGGTTTCATTAAAGATTCACATTCCGATTTCAGTCTGCAGCTCCCAGCCCTTCAAAAGGTCAAACAATGAAACACAAGGGAGACATGGACAAACAGTGCACCTCTGCCTGTGGGGCAGAGGGAGGGGGAAAGCAGGGGCTCTGAGGCATGCCCCCCCTTCCAAGGAGCCAGCAGCTTTCCAGGAGTTCTCAAGAGCAGAGTTTTGCAGTAAAGATATTCTTCAAGATAACTGTAATCCACGTGTTTGGAGAGGGAGACTGGCCAGTCCCTTGCAGAGGGGCAGAAGGACAGAGGTGACCTCCCCAGCCTCCTGTCCTGCCAGGACAAAGTGGGTGTTCACAGCAGGGGCTGCTCCTGCGAGGGCCCCACCAAGAATCCTGTGCTGGAAGGCGATGATTGCCAAGGGTTTGGCAGCAGTGAGAAGGATTGCTGTGCCAGTGTGGCCACCACAGGGATGTCCTCTGTGGTGAAATAGGGAGAGGCTGGTGCAGGCAAGGAGCATGGACACCTGTTGGACACCTAAAGGATGTCCGTACCACACAGTGGGAAGAGCGGGCAAAGGCCCTCTGCTCCTCCTCCCACAGGAAGACACTATGGAAAGGGAGAGCAGAGCTGGACCACAGGAGTCAGGAGAAACAGGTAAGGGAGGACACACATTAAGCGCGACCAACACTTGCCCAGAGGGACGTAGACTGAGCAGTGGGGGCCCAACAGCCCCACCTGTGTGGGTGGCACATGGAGAGGGACACAATGGGGACAGCAGGGGCACCATGTGCTGGACACAGAGCAGAAATCCCGCTCTGACCAGTGACCCTGCACACGGCTGCCCGAGATAGGGAGAGGGGTGGTGCTCGATGCCTTCTGGGATGAAAGAAACACTTCCAAAGTCAGAATGAAAATTCGATGCGGGTCGTTTCACATTTGTTTCTGTCATTATCTAATGAGCTGTAAGTGCATTCATCCAACATCTTGAGAACGCTTTGGTTTTTACTATGGTCACTCTTTCTTCACTTTTTCCTTCTCTAAACCCCCATCATTAAAAATCAATTAGCTTATGCGTAACGTTACACAGATGCTGCTGCAGCAAGGGGCTGACACCTGCAGTGGCAGCAGCCCAGATACCACAGCAAGAGATGTCCAAAAATACCCTGAGAGGGCAATACCGCCTTCCCTGAAGCCGTGCCCTCTCTGATCAACAAACCAGCTGAACTTCCAGCCGCTCCCCCATCTCCTGCGTAATGAGCACACTACTCAAAGCAAGCAGAAAAGTTTAATTGTCTTTAATTATCCAGTTCAAGGAGGACTGGGTTTCCTGTCTGATGTCCATATAATTTCCCTGCCAACAACTTTGTCATCCCTTTACTGGAAGTGAAGGGCAGATCCTAAAGCTCTTCCCCAAAAGACAACCCGTTTTTGGGGAGGGCTGAGGGGCTGGCACAAGCAGGGACAAAGGTCCCTGTGTCCCTGGAGTGGCTGCTCAGCCTGCCTGTGCTTCTGCCGGGTGGGAGGGAGTGAGTTGCAACTAATGTGCAATCAAGAACCATCACAATTACAAATGTAAATGAACAGGCAATTGGCACTGACCTTTGCAGATTGTTAGAGGACTAATTAAGGTGTGATCAGAGCTCTCTTCCAACAGATTGAGATGCATCTATACAAGCAAGTATCTACTCACCGTCTCCAGACAGCACTGCTTTCTCCTACATGCTTGCACACAGCAGCGAGTAGGTACACACAGAGTAGGTACACACAGCATTCAACCCCAGCACCTGTGCCCCATGCACAGCAATGGGACGGAGCTGGAGGGGAACGGGGCAACTCCACTGTGTCACACGAGGCCACAGTACACAACAGACCACTGCACTGGGACTGCAGCAAGGCTACAAAAAAAAGTCACTGTCCCTTTGTGCCCCAGCAGAGACGTGTCACAGACCAGAGAAGTGTCATGGACAAGTGTCTGTCAAGGTTTCTGAGCCTGACACCTAATATCACAGAGACGCCTTATCAAAAGGCAGTGGGGAAAAGTCCACGCAGCGGTCAGAAAGCAACAATAAAAACCATGATGGGGACACAGGAGAGATGCAGGGCACAGACTCACACTGTCCTCGTGCACTTGTGCCCTGCCCCACAGCTGAGCGCCCCCACACCTGGGGGGCCATAATGGGATCAGAATGAGTGGGAGATGGGAGCACCCCTTCTCTCCTCTTGGGGTTGCAGCAGCTTCTCATCCAAACCTGACTCCCATCCCTGCAGGGATGCCTGGCCCAGCATGCCAGTGAGGTGTCCCACTTCGACCAGCTCAACAATGGCTCAAGAGTGTTTGAAATGAAGTATCTCAGCTTAAAATGACTTGCAAAACTGACCCAAGACACCCGTTTGCCTTCTGCAGCCTTATTCTTGCTTGTATTCATAACCTTTGAAATAAAGTATGATCAAGAAATTGTGTCTGGTTTGCTGTCAGTTTCTGTTGAAGAACCAACAAGCTTAAAGGAAATTAAAATATTTGTAAATCGAGCTCTCCTTTCAGTGACTTGTGAGGACTTTTACTTCGAAAATACTACATTTTTTAAAACGGTCACCAAACTGTCTTCCCTCCCAGCCAGTCAGCTCCTGCCCTCCCAGTACCTGCCATGTCATAACCTGGGCAGCCGGATGGGAAAGATAAGGTTTGTATGGTAAAAGACAAGGCAAACAGAAATTTCTAGAATACACAAGGTTTTCAAGGTTGTTCTGTCTATCGCAAAGGGCACGGATGGCTTCCCCTCTCTGCTCATTCTGCATTTAAGCAGCTCACAACCCACAGCCCTGCCCAAAGAACCCTTTTGAATTCGGAATGTTTTCCTACAGCAGAGCACAGTGGAAGGGCAGGTGGAGCTGCTGCCCCCCCCCGGGGTGGTGTGGCAGCCACCGCGCTCTTGCTGTCACTGTGACCTTTGGGAAGCGTGCTCCATGCTCTCGACTCCACTGGTCCACCAAGGTCACAGATTGGGCACCTTTTTTCCACAAGACTGAATTTAACTCCTAATGAAAAATCTCCTGTCTCACTCTTGGGGTGTTTTGGGTTTATTTCAGATCCTCATTACTCACAGGTACAACAGCAGTGAGACCCAGATGTGAATTCAAGGGACATTTCTGAAAATCCCACGTGTTCTCCCTCAGCTGCTGCTGTTGACCCTTCTGAACCCTTTCAGCCAAGATCACCTTCTTCACCTCCATGTGCACTCACTGCAGAATACCAGTTCCCCAGAGTGGCTATTTGTAGGATTTACCCATTTTTACAGTAGTCATAGAGGAAAGTCCTGCTTGAAGCAATGAGGATTGTGAAGGCTTTTGCTGGCACACTCCAGCTCCAGCACCTTCATGCCTTGACAGCACACAAACCAGCTGACCCAGGACGATTCTCCTCCTTGTCCCTCCAAAGAGATACTCAGGAAACCTGGGTTTTTCAGAACATTAAAAATGTCTCAACCCTTTACATGACTAAACGAAGTACCATCTCTGCTCCATCCAGCCTAACTGCTCCTTTTAGGCACGCTTCCTCTTGCTGGATTCACAGCTGCAATCCCTATCCTATGATCTGTGTGAGCCAACGTTTCATACAAGCCCTTCACTTAATTTACCTTATCAAGAGGAGACATGGAAAACAGACATGGAAAACTCACACATCCTGCCCACCCCTTCTGCCCAGCTCCTCCTCCCAATCCAGAGTGGCTGAAGTACCAGAAATGAGTGCCAAGCTGGCACAGCTTATGCTGGTGCTCAGGGCACCACTTGACTCATTGCAAAACATCTACTGGTGCACTGGTTTGTTGAGTTGTCCAGATGTGATAGTATCTTTAGATGCTCATACAATATTCCAGGGTTTAAGACACCAACATGAACCAACACACACACTTCAACAACACCCCAAACCCCAGCTCAGGCAGGTGGGATTCCTGTAACGTGTTACTGATAAACTGTGTCATCCCCCAGCAGGGAAGAGAAACAGGAACATCACCAGGTTTGTCACCAAGCAGGACAGTAGCTCTGACGCCACTCGCCCAGCCCTGCAGCACCAGCACTCACCGGCCTCGGCAGCTGGGCACTTGCGTATGGTGAAGATCTGTCCTAGGTCCTCCTCTTCTTCAGGAAGACCTTTCTGGAGGCGCTGCAGCTTCCGGAGGCTTTCACTCCGCTGGTGTTTCATGGAGCGCACATGCTGGATGAGGTTCAGCTTGGCCTTGGTGGAGTAGTTACACAGGACACAGTGGTAGTAGCAGCTTTCACCTTCGACCCCGCTCTCATGGTGCTGCAGATGCTGTGGAGAACAAAGCAGAGGGATGTCAATGTCCTTTATCCCAGTCTCCTGGGTTAGTCCACTGTAAATTGCTAAAAGCCACCTGGGAGTTAATTAAGGAACCACATTTGGACACAGATCCAGCAAGACAACGCCTGTTTGTTCCCAAGGTATTACACGCTCTCCTGGTGAGGAGCATGAAAACCAAAACACACTGAAATGAGCACAAAGCACAGATAAGACAGACAAGATCATCTCCCTCAGGGAAGGAAAGCACCAGACCCAGCAGTAACACCTGCTCACGACCCACTCAGGGTTCATTCCTTCACACTCAAAGCTTGTCCTGGGAGGGGATCCAACTGCATAACAAACAAACTTAAAATTAAATTGGGTGCATTCTCATGGAAAACTAGGAAGATTAAAACAAAAGCAACCCTAGAACACAACAAACCCATTAGATAGAGGGGTCTTGGACACCGTGTATGGAAGCAGACTGCAGAGCCATCCTGTCCATCATCCAGCTCTCCACCCCCTGGCATCCAGGTTTTACTCCCTTGGATCAGGAAGGAAGCAGCAGCCTGGCCCATAAGATGGCTGTGACAGAGACCTCAGCTGCAAAGCCAGTTGTGAGCATGCAGCCAGGTACCACCATGAGAGGTCAGAACCTGGAAAAACCCTGTCCCCTCCTGAGCTGTGCTGTCACAGCCAATACAGCTAATTCTGCATTATGATACCACGATTATTTGGCAAAACCTATCAGTCCCCTGGTACAGAGGTCTGTGCCTCTGGGGAAATAAGCAGCCATTTCCTGTCATGGATCCCACAGACACGGAAATTATTTCTTAGAAGCAGAGGAAAGAATTCACCATGCACAGCCATGCTGGCTGCCACAGCACAATTGCTGTCCCTTCCCCTTGGGCAGCAGGAACTTTTCCAATTCCACAGTAAGCGTGTGTCACTAGTTGAGAAAAAATGAATAGCAAGGTGAAACAACATGAGATCCCTCAGTGAAGGTCTTTGGTGTTTCCACCCCACACCTAACAGTTCAGCTGTGCAATACTTCCTGCCAGCTCCTCCCATCCAACCCCGAAACCTCCTTGTGTCTTTGTGTCATCTCATGGAACCCTTTCCTCACCGCAAAGTTGACCCGAGGCACAAATACAGTGATTTGGTCATGATTTTGAGATTTGTCAATCAAAAATATTGCCTATGTGCAGCCAGGACCTTCTGGTAAAAAATTCTGATGCTTATTATCTCAGTTACAGCTGAGGTAAGATTAAAGACACATATTACCCAGCGCTGTGTGCCTTGCTCACATGGAGGAAGGAGAGCCCTCTGAGTCTAGGAATGATTAAAAATAGGATATGAGCTGATGCTGAGGCTTCTGATTGGAAGGGTGAGGAAAGAGAATAAATGTATTCTAGATCTGGCTAATTAGACTAGCCTCTTTTGGGATCACGATGTATTTAATTAAATTCACTGTAATATTTGAAGAATCCACAAGGGCACTAATCCCACTGGTGCCCTCAAAAGATTTTTTGATGTTTTCCCTTATAAGAACTTCTTCCTCATCTCATTTCTATTGTTTGCATGCGTTACCCTTTTCCTGAGCCAGAAAAAGACGAATGGCTTAAGGCATGAAAGGTCAGCGAGCCTGTCACAAGAGTCGCATGCCCATCTCAGACGGCCCAGCCTCGCCAGCCTGGCTGAGCCCTGACCCTTGCCACAACCTCCCTGGTCCCGTCCTGCTGCAGGCTGGGCTCTGGCCCCAGGCACCACAGCAGCCCCGTCCCCGCCGGGCCGGCAGGGAAGCCCCATCCCACAAACCCTGTGCCGCGCTCGGGAAGTGCCCACGGGCTCAGCCGCAGCTTCTGCGCCGAGCCAGAGAAACCCCCAGTGAGCAATTAGAGAAAAATCCGGTCACGGGTTCCAGGAAATATTAAGGACGTGGTCTCTGTGGACCCAGAGGCACAGTCTGCCCTGCTCTCATTTAAAAGGGGGTTTTAGGAAAACATTTGTTTTAAGGAGTTTAATACATATGTCTTATTTTATGCTCTTCTTTTGCTTCCTCTCACACATCCCTTGTGCTGGGGTCAGCCTCACCTGCCTATCATGCTGCAGGAGTCGCAGGCTGAGGGTGCCACCAAGCCCAGCCTGGGCACAGCACCGCATGCACCTGATTCAACCCATCCTCCAGTGGAGGAAAGGAGCAGTCCAGAGAAAGAAGATGTGAGGGCCGAGCCAGTCCAAGCTGTGAGCTGCTGGAGGTGATGAAATGTTGTCCAAGTATGTGTAGTTATTGCCCATCACACTGTTAAAACTTCCCCCTTGTGAGAATTTATCCGTATCACAGGAAACAAATTCAAAATACTAAACCAGAACCTTGTTAGAAGACAAATCAACTCGAAAATCAAAAGAATATATTGTTCCAAGGAAAACCAACCAACTTCTGTCAGAAAACATTGATTTTTGTGAGTCTGAGGGGGTGTTCGCCTCCTCCCTCTCCACAATAGGAAACTTCCAACATCTGGTTCTTCACGCATGGCATGCAAAATATTGATCAGGGTGAGTCAAAGCTACACTTTAAATCAGAAACAGAGAGAGGAACGCTCCGATGGAAACCATACGGCTCACGAGTGCAGCTCCCCGGGGGGACACGGGTGTTCCCGTACCTACACCAATCACGGCTCAACACCACAGGCTCCCAGCACCTATTTCCACACACACCACACCAAACCCAGTCTGCTGGGCAGGGAGCCTGCGGCTCTCCAGGCAGGGCTGTGTCGTGACAGTGATTAGCACAGCAGGATCCTGCTCAGAGGCCTCGTGTCCCTCCTCTGCCCCAGCCCTGTGCTACCCCACCCCTCAGTGTCCCCCAGCCCTGCCCTGGCCCCGCGGTGTGGCTGGGGTGGCACTGCACCGCTGCCAGCTGCACACGCCGACTACCCAGCCCTCACTCTCCAACGTCTGCCTCACAGCCGTTTTCTTCTGCTGAGTAGTAAATGCTCACAGGGTACAACTATGGAAATCTGATTTTTAAACAAAGTAAGGAATGACGCTACAGTTGGTTTTTGTTCCTCTCCCTCCATCCTTCACATACCCCAAACTCTTGTTTATTTTACCATCTCTCCTTTCCCTATCTTATGCTGCCTCACCCATAGTACTTTACAATAGTCATGGAATTGAACATGACACTGTATCACCCTGCCCAACTGCAGACAGCCCCAGTCACTCCATGCCACATACCACACATTGCTCCTTGGAGCTAATACTCTAGTACCCAGGACTGAGACCCTGAGTTGCTGCTGTCACACAAGTAACAAACTCTCCTGAACACCTCTGTAGCTGTTCCTGCAGTTTGTCTTCACCATCTGATATCTAAGCTTTTCTACATCTTTTAAATTTAAAAAAATCTTTTAAATTTTAAAAGACGTTAAACCACTATCTGCTCAAAATCTCTTCTGTGTGAAGTTTATTCAGCCATGGTGCAATGAGCCTGATTCTGACGGTAACAGGACAGAACCCCCTGAAGCACTGCCGGGGCACCAGGGGGTTCTCCAATCCCTCTCTGCCATGTTGAACAGCTCAGCTGCTCTTCTGGGGGATATCTGACCTGTAACCTCAGCCCACCAGGGAGATGGAACAACACTTTGAACTATCTCGTGCTTTGGATGTTTATTATTCAACAGAAAAAGGCCTAGTTTCTATGCAGTCTTAACTGGCACAAAGCTTTCCCTTCGGAAAGCTCTGAATGCTGCTCAGTACAAGCCCCCACCCCCAGCACTGGGAACCTCTCAAGTCCTTGGTTTGTACTGTGGGCAGGAACAACCCATCACCACCCTCAGGAGGTGTCCACACTAGAGAAACAGTAGAACACGTGAGAAATCTCTCTCCAGACTCGAGGATAGCCCCTTCTTCTGCAGACTTTGACAGGACAACCAGCAGCAGAAACTCTGTCACTGCCCCAAGGACAGGCAGATGGTGGTCCCCAGCTCCCCTGTGAAATTCCCTGCATATGTCTGGGTCACTCTGGAGAAGCAGGTGAGGTAACAGGACTGGGGGCCAGAACCCAAAGTGGGAAAATAAGCTGATGAACACTACACAGCAGCAAACCAGCAGGAACATAAGGAATGATGTTCTCACTCTGGCTGTGGCAGGACTACCGGCTGCAGCCCTGCATATCCTCAGCTGACAACACTCCAGGGCTGTGCAGAGCCTGTCAGGCACGGCCCCAGTGAGTCCACGCCCTCCTGCTTGCACAAACATCCTCTTCCTCACCACTCCGACTGTTCTGTACGGCCAGGTGCTGTGTGGGTCACTGACAAACAGCCTGCAGAAACCTCCTCCACACCACTTCTGAGCACTCGCACATCACAGCATACCCTGCCATGGAAACAAAGACCACTCCACTACCCAGAGCTTCTTAAAAATGAAGCTGTCAGACTTCAACATCTTTGGCAGAGATTTTCTCCACATGTAACACTTTTCCTACCTCTGAACTCGGCACTCAGCTCCATCAGGATGGGTAAAGCCAGCAGTGATTTCAAAGAATTGACAGATGCAGCTGGGGAAGAAGGAGCCAAGTATCTGCTGGAAGGTCACAAAAACCACGGAAAGAAGCAGCACTGCAGAAGTGCACTGCGCTGCCTTTCTCCTGCAAGCACTGATGTCTGAGCAGCCCCAGGGAGCAGAACCAGAACATGGAACCAGGGAGCACCTCAGCGTTTACTCAGAGAGGTTGACCCAAGCTCAGGAGCAACTGGAACCCCTTCAGCCCCGCCAGCACATCTGCAGTGCAGGAGAATACCCAGGGACTGACTCCTCCTTGGGGTGAGGTCAGACAGGGGTAATTAGTCACAGGCTTGGTAGGAAACACTTCAGGTGCCAGTGAGGACTGTACACCCCTAGGGAGGGACAGGAGGTGACCCTTACAGCAGAGTTGGAGGGGGGCTATGGGTCTCTATAGAAAGGGACCCAACCCCACTGCAGACCTCAGAGGCCTCCTGAGCATCTCTTGGCCCCCGTGTACCTCTGATGTGCTGCACGAGATAAATCACACAGCCCCGCAAGAGAAGAATCTGAATTTTTAATGAAAGTCATGTGGATGCAGCTGTCTGATCCTGGTCTGGTCCACGTACTCCATAAAAGTCAGGACTGGCCAATCCATCTTGCTCTCCTTTCACACCTGCAGCCCCAGCTGGAATTTCCTGGAGCAGTGGGACGTGCTGGCTGCGCTCTGGGGAGAGCTGGAGTGCCAAGTCTCCCCCCATCCCCCTGGAATGGGGGGGAAATTGATTCTGCATCCAGCAGGTTCAAAAGCTAAACTTCTGCTCTTCCATACCCAACTAACATCCTGAATTGTTTACTGCTTCCAAAGGAGCAGCGCTACAAACCCCTCCCTCCTTCAGCCTCCTGCCTCTGTGCATCACAGCTCTGTGGGGCAAGTGCCAGTGGTGGGGTTCAGGCTCGTTTGTCCCTGAGTTTCTGCAGCTCAGCTCATGGTAACTGCTCTCCAATCCTTCTTTTTCTTACCTAGAGCCTGGAAATGTAGCACTCCCTTCTGCCACAGGAGCTGAGGTACCAATCCAAGTCCCCAAATCACATGGAAAGGCCTGAAGAACAGCCACAACTGCCCCCATTAACAGTCCATCCCTACTCCCCACCGCATCTGTATTTTCTGAGCACTCCAGCCCTGCCTGACAATAAATGAACACCACAGATGCTCTCCTTGTTAGCCATGTGGCGGGTGCTTGCCATGCTGCAAGGTTTTGGGTTCCCCCACAAACCCAAAATTGACCCAGCAAATGGGGTTTGCTCCAGCAGCCCTTGACGTCTCATTAAAAGCCAAATATTGCTCAGCCTAAGGATGGAGAGCTCAGCATGGATTTTACTGAACACTAAATCAACTAGCAAGCATAGCCAGCAAACTCTGTGGCACTTTAACTTTAAATAATGCAATAATTATTGAATTTCCTTTTTATAACTGAAGTGCTGGAATGTAAACAATGGGGCTGTAATTGCAGGAAGGGGGGATCAATAGAGGCAATCGTTTTCAGCCATGTTAATTGTAAATACAATTGCTCCAAGATGTCAGCCTTGTTCCTCTCGCTCCCAGAATCATCCTAACGGATGACAGAGTCCAACTTTCCCATTACAGCTGTTCGTTCCTTTAAGAGGTTCTCAATCAGGTCTGATCAATCTGTCAAGATAATGCATGGAGTAAGTAAGACTCTTCCAAACACAAGCTCCCAATCAATAGCCCAGACCTGCTTAATGAGGAGGGGCTAAAGCCCAGGGGGAGGCACAGTCCCAGCTACTGCTTGGCTCCAGCAGCCAACTTCTTCACAGGGTCTTGGAGCAGCTCCTAACAAGGACATTGTGTTGCCCGTGATGAGCAGCATCCCTGCACACCCACAGTCCCATGGGGTCTGTGGACAGAGAACGACAGAGGTTAAAACAAAGCAAGCACCAAGAAAGGTTGAACTTCTAATCACATCCCCCACACCTCTTTAATTGTGCAACAGACCTGCAAGCACTAATTAATCATTCCTTGGAAGAGATGCCCAAAGATGCAAATCTGTATGGGGTCAGCTGACAGTCAAGGGCTTCACTAAGACTCCTCCCATGGAGGATTTCCTCCCCATGTCTCGAGGAAGGACAAAGTCCATGGGGGAGCCAGCACTGGCCCAGTTATGCCGGCCAACCCCTTCCAGTGCAGGGGAAACACAGTGGGATGCTGGCTAAAGACCTTTCGAGGGAGGAGGAGATGCCAAGGGAGGTGAGGGAACAGCCAGAGATGCTGTTCTCCAGCTGTAGTACCTAACTCCAGCAGCACAGGTATCCCTTGCACACCTGGGTCACTGTGCACTTGCTGAGCAGTCCAGAGAGGGGGAAAGTAACAGGCCTGACTGTACTTGGGCACTCTACTACAGCATCCAACTTTCTCTTCTCCCACAGCTGCGCTGCAAAGACTTGCCAGCACAGCAAACCCACTCTTGGGCAACTACAACTTCAACTGCAGAGAATCTTCCAGATCCCCAAAACCTCCCCCAGGAGACACAGGCACAAGCACTGCTGTACATAAAGATGCACACAGAAGCATGAGTATCGATCCTACTAATTATAGTGCTAAAACTAAAGCACGGTGAGAGTACATTTCCTATCAGCTGGTCTGTAAAGTGCTGCCCTCAACCCTGCATGCTCCTGCCCGCCTGTGGCTCCACCACAGGACCCACGACAGCCCTGCAAGGGCACCTCTGCTGCTCCCCTGTGCATCTCTGACCAACAGGAACCAATAAACTTCACACCAAGCGACCTCTCCTATGGCCAGTCAGGACGTGAGGGATGTCAGCCAGGGCCAGCCTCATCCAGCAGCTCCTGTGGAGCAGCACAGAGCTGGGGAATGGTTGAACTCCTCTTGCAACTGACCCAAAGCCTGGACTAGGGACATTCTGATCCCTAGGAAAGCATACAGTTTAATCACTTCATATTTCCATGGATACTGTCATCCCTGGAGAAACACGGTGGAAAGGCTGCACTTTTGCATGCAAAGAACTGTATGAACAGCAATAGGATGGAGTGATGAAAAAAGAAAAAAAATTGTGCCACAATGCAGCAACATCAACAAGGAAGAAACTCAGGGCTTCTAGCCCACTCCTTTTTCAGGAGCTGAGGAATTCAGGGAGCCTCATCTTTTCCAGGGTCAGGAAAACAAATGAGGAAAAAACAGCTGAAGACAGTAACCATAAGCAGGCCTCACAATGCCACTGCCCAGACCTTTATAACATATTTTGTACATCTGCTTCAAAATAATCAGTTCAGTGCGAGTTGCGAAGCTGTGAACACTCAGGTGAGCTAAACCAGCCTGGGAATATGGATAAAAAACAAATTATGTAATCAAAAGCTCTGGGGGGAACCTGTAAAGACAGCAGGATCGAAATCTGTTGTCCATATTGTAATTGTGTAGCTGCTGAGTGATTGAAGAGGGCTTTCCCTATCACAGAACCAGGCTAGGACTCTCCACACCAGTGATGTTTTGTTTCCTCCAGCAGCCATGGGAATGATCCCTGTGTTAGGCAGCAGAGCAGCCCCTCTCCAGTGGCACAGGCTGCAGGGCTGGACACTGGGCTGGGCAGCCAGAGCACCATCCAAATTTGAGGCACATGCTGGGCATCAGCCTACCCTGAACATGGGGACAGGAGCACCAGCTGATTTCAGAACGAGCTGCCAAGGTAAGTTCTTTAAGTGTCTGTGAAACACAAACAGAACACAGAGCACCACGGAAATGCCCATGAGAAAATAAATAATTCTTCATTCAGTGAAAGCTTTGGATTGTATTAGACAAAGCCTGGGGCAATGTAATGAAAGAGGAAGATAAAAAGAAATGGAATAATTACTCACAGAATGAGGCAAGAATCCTGCTGGAAAAATATGTATGGAACGACTTATAATTAAGAACCAAAATCATGTCTGCACACAAAGGGCTGAATTAAGGCAACCTGCTACTTCCTCTGTTCTAGATGGTTGTGAGGGCTCCATGAACCCAATGGACACTAATGTGTCCTAAGAACTGTGTACAGAAATTCACACAATTGCTCCTTGCCCCACACCCCTGAGCAACTACTCTGTAAGGAAAGCCACCAAGTTCTTGGGGAGGAGAAGCCTTCCAAGCACAGCCTCCTCCAAATTTAACTGGGAGACCTCTCCAGTCTTTGGGCATGCAATGGTTCCCAGCCCACCTGGCTTTCACCAGGAAGGGCACATCAGTGACCCATAGCAATCCACTGCAGCACAACTCTCTGGCTTTTGGATTCTGTACATGGCCTCCAAGCAGTTTGCAGCCTATGAACAGTTGGGTTTGCTGCTCTGTATTTCCTAAAATCTAATTCAACTGTAGTATAATTCTGCAGAGGGATCTACAAGAGAATAGAATGGTCCTGAGCATTAGCTGCAGCTATTCCCTCCAAGACAGACTACAGCAATAGAAAATACAGAGAGTATAGAAGCACACTGAGGCAAAGAGAGCAAACCTGAGATGATAAATGTCTCTCTGCTCTTTGGTGTTCTCTTTGTTCATGTGTATCTGCATCCATTGGCATTTGCCTTCATAGGTACAGAAACCCCTGGGAAAAACTAGGCCCACTATTTACTAGTTTTAGCCATTCTGGCTCTGCAACCCCAGTGGGCAGTCTGCAGAGACACACATGGGGTAAATGACAAACACTCTGGAGGCAGCACTGATCAGCATTAGGAGGGTGTACTGACCACTGCAATTCCAAAATAAAACTAAAGCAACAAAACCTTTTTTGGAAGCAGCATGATGTGTGAGGAAATAACAGATTTCTAAACCCTGTTTATGAAATTGCAGGTGTAACTCCAGTTACTCCAACTGCCTCAAAATTCTCATTTCTGTGACCACATGGGATTAACCTGTCTGCAAAAATACTTGCTTGGGGTTAGCATACGCTACCAGGAGGTCAGTCTGCAGGTTTCATGTGTGGATGATCCCCCTGCCCAGCCCATAGGCAAACACTTTAACAGGCCTATTTGGGCACTGCAGTGCATGCACTGGAAAATCTAGGTAGGCCAGAGCCAGGGAGGGGTGAAAAATGATAAAAGCAAAGCTCCTGCTTTGCGGGACCATGAAAAACACTCACAGGCAAGCCAGAGGTGCCTGTAACACAGACCCCATGACAGGGAAAGATCATCTGCAGGACTCCGAAGCCTTTAAATCTCTCCCGCCTATGGTCACAGGATGCTTGAGAACCTGCTCTAGGACAGCAAGTTCCTTCTCCAAGGGACTTCCAGCATCTGGTCCTTCTCCAGCAGTGGTCAAAAGCCAAAGCTAGGTACTGTCCTTCTCTGTGCCTCCTCCCATGGGCAGGTCCTGGGCTCAGCACAAGGTACCACAGCACCCTGCAGACATCCCCAAGAGTACAACTGTGGCCCTAACGTGACACACCTGCACATAACCCCAGAGTTGCAGAACAGTCCCACAAATCTTGTGGGCAAAGTGAAGGAAATAAGAATTCTCAAACTGGGAGACCCTCTGGCTTTGTGCTGGAGAGGAAGGAGGTGAGTCTCATCTGAAGGCAGAAGAGGTCACCCCAGGAGAGCTCCTTGCTCTTCTGCTGACCCTTCCTAAGGATCCTCCTTTTTCTGGCACACATGTGAAGACTACAACTCCTCTCTGGGCCAGTTTTCAAAGAACATAAATAAAGGAAGGCTGAGCCAAACGACCAGGACCTGCTGAATTGGGAGTTTCTCTGCAGCACAGGCTGGGGGCTGGATGGGGACAGGGATGTGAGGAGACCCAGCAGGAATGAGACAAAGGGACAGACACGGCTCCTGCAGCTGGCCAGAGAAACTGACCAGCAATGGGCAGTGGAGAAGTCCCATGCCGATGCGGGCAGCTCTCACCCCACGGAGGGCAGGGCAGCAGCCACATACTGAGGGGCCCAGGGGATGCAGAGGGACCCTGGGCACTGCCTGCACCCCGTGGGGGTCCCCAGGGCTGTCTGGGCCCTCAGTGTGGGGCAGCCCCGCGAGCCGTGGGAGCTCCGAGGGAGCTCTGAGGGAGCCGTGGGCGCTCCGAGGGAGCCGTGGCTGTGCGTGCCCTGAGTGCAGCGCTGGGGCCGCGGGTGCCGTGCCAGGCACCGGAGCTGCTGCGAGACGAGCGCTGTTCTCCTTCCCCACCAAAACCCCCGAGGCCTCCCGCGTGTGCGCTAACCACAGCCCTTTGAGAGGCTCATGTATTTACAAATAAGGCATGTTGAAATCAAAGGGGATACCATATGACATAATTCACATTAAAATGTCAACAGGCTGACAATTTATGGAGTCAATCCACCGGAGGTGGGCAGAACTAAGACGTGGTAATTGTTTAATTCCCGCTTAAACCAACAGCAGCTTCACCTTCAAAGCAGCATCGCATGCATGGTCTCTGGCTGCTGTCAGCCCTGGTGCCAGCCTGGCACTCGGCTAGCACGCAGGCAGTGGTCTCAGCCATTCATTGGCACCAAGCACAGGCTGGGGACATGGGATGCTGCTCTGAGGAGCACAGCTCCAGCCCACCCCATGGCAAATATTCACCGTCAGCACAAGGACAAACAGTTTTTCAGGAAGGCAGAGTCCCTCTGGTCAGGGCACTGTGTCCATTTCCACACCTGGTCACAGCACACCTCCTCTGCAGGGGACACAGCAGGCAAGCGCTGTGAGGGCACCGGTGAAGGAACCGACTCCCCCTGTGCCCGGCACTGCATGGCCCCGACCCCACTGGGACCTGAGACTACAACAGCGGTGGAACAACAAAAGCATGGAGTGTCCAAGCCATAAACCCCCTCAGGGCACACATGAACTTTTTACCCCAGGTAGATGGCAGCAGCTTTGCCCACATCAAATATGTTTTGGTGTTTTGTGATACACAACACTGGTGCTCTCAGCCCACTGACATCCCCTGCCCACGGACAGGCTGCTGGCAACGTGTCTTGTAGCTTGTAATAAAGCATCAGGTAGGCAGGAGAGGGAAACATGCACCACTGGGGGAAATTTTACCTGGATAAACCGCAGCAAATAAATTTTCTATAAATGCCAGCTAATGCTGTCCCTTGGAGAGCACTGGGCAGGGACTGCTGGGCTCCAGAGCCCTCGGCACAGCCTCGCTGTCTGTACATAAACAGTAACACCTCATTCTCTCTTCTACCTCATTAACTGAAACGCATTAAAACAAGTGTGCACTGGGAGCAGCAAATGAGACTGTTAAACCAAGCTGATATAATCCTCATCAGCTGTGGGAAATGAGCACACATCCATTACACTGAATCAAGCCGCCAACTGCAATTCATTGAGGATGTTGAGACCCCAGCAAGATGCTCTTCCCCCTCCGCTGTACCAGGCAACTCAACCACTGCCTCCAGCACTCTCTCATGGGGCATTTCCAGAGTGCTGGGGTTGCATTTCCATTCCAGAAGCTCCCCCAAAGCACACAGCTGGGGGCTCTGGTCCCACACTGCAGTCAAGTGCTGTATGAGGCCACTGTGTCCAGCAGGAATCTGCTCAGTCAGATGCAGGGAACCATCTGACTCCTCTAGTATCCAAGTAGAATAAAAGGCCAAGGCAGCAGAGCAGACACACACAGAACATGGGATCTTTCCCGAGCCCAGCCTTCAATGCGGACATTCCCATGCAGTGTGACAGTACCTGCCCACAGCAGGGCTGGCCTCAGGTGATGGACACATGTTTGCACTCTGCCCAAATGGTACCAGCCCGCAAAAGTGGGGAACATACCACAACATCCACTGATAAAGCCCCCAGCACTGACACCATGTGGTGCCATGGCTGTCCCCATTCCCCCAGATGCAGCCAGATGCTGAACAGGGGGAATCTCAGCAGAGGCTGACAAGAGCTGTCACACAGTGACCGCTGACTTCTAGCACACAGGACCAGCTCCACACAAGGAAATGGAACTGCTCCCTTCTTCTGCAGGGCCATCACACCACGGCTATGCTTTCACGAGCAAAGACTCGCTTAAAATGTTGCAGAAATGTTCATTTTGCCCTTCTTGTGAGGAGACAGAGCAGGGAGCCCTCCCGATGCCGCAGGAACAGGACAGACCACATTCACCTCAGACAGATAGCACTTTGTGCCCTCCAAGGCCTTGGGTCTGAACTGCTGACCTCACCCGAGCAGCTCAGGTTTCCAAACTCTCTTTTCCTCATGCCAAGCAGAGCTGATGAGGCAGGATGAGGTCTCCTCAGCCTCACCTCCAGCCCTGTGGTGGGAGGAGGTCCCCTCTGCCTCAGCCTTGTACTCGCAGCAAGAATGTAAACAACTCCTTCAATCCTCACAGCTGCTATTTCAGAGTTTTTAACTCAACACAGCTATTGCATAGCATTTCTGCCACGTGCAGTCTGTGCACAGCACAGCCCAGACCAGGCTGCCTGGGACTTGTTCCTCCCTGTGGAACAGGACACCCTGGGGTCTCCCTGGCAGCTCCCAGCAGCCTGCGCAAGCATTTTGAACGGGGTCCATGAAGTCTGTTTAACCAGCATGATGCGTGCAACAGAATCACAAAGAAACAGCCATTTAAAGTGACATCTGTTGGATTAATTAGCTGTGTAATTAGCCTCCCCTCTGTGGAGACAGGCTTTGTTACTGCTGCCTGAAACTTCCCCAGGTGATTGTCTTTGTATCCATCCTTCCCCGAGCACAAGGAGGAGCAGAGTGGGTGAGATGGGGCTGTACTGGCCGAATGAGGGGCAGGAGACAGCCCAGGGGCAGCTGAGGGGCAATAACTGGGTCAGAGAACTCCAACTGCTACATCTGTGTGGTGGAACCCAAACGGGAATGTCCATCAGCTTGAGCACATTCTGCAGGTCTGCCCAGAGATGAAAGGCAGGGATACAAGTCAGGCATTTAGATTTCTGTCTCCTGCAACCAGCTCCCCACCTCCCTGGCCCACAGCTGACACAGGGGGTCACAGCAGGCTCAAACAGCAGCCACTGCACTTCTACCTGAGCCACGGCCAACTCAGCAGAATAGAAAAATCCCGAGGTAATCTCTAGGACAAAGAGGAAACCCAGGATCCTGGGAACAGCTGCGCTGCACTGCACTGACAGTTGGATGGCCAGATGCTGGTATCTCCCTGCTTTAAAGCAGAGCAAGAGGGATGCTGTGGGGGGACAGCATGCTGGGGTCTGCCCCACCGCCTGTGCTGTAGGCACCTGGCCTTGCCTCTCTGCCAAAGCTACCCACAGCCAAGGATCTCCCCACGGCTGCAGCCAGGCTTACCAGAGCCCATACAACCACACCCCAAGGCTCAACTTCCAGAGAACCTGTTGCACAAGTGCAACTTATTGCCTAATCTGACTTGCAGAACTTGGCTGCCCATGTGACAGCACAGGAGCAGGATTTTTAGGACTGGCAAGAAGGGGAAAAAGCCCATTATGGTATTAAGTTATGTATCATGCATACATTATTTATTGTAATTTAATGAATTCCCTATGAGGTAGCAAACACAGAACCTCCCATGCTGCTTCCATAGCAATTCTGGGGACTTTGTTGCAACAGTTTCTTTAGGAACAGCTCAGTTAAAGCCAGAGAAGGACAACACAGCGTCCTGCAGCCCAGTGCACTGGCATAGCCAAACATAAAGCAGCAGCCCATGCCAGGTCACATAGAACAGGTTGGGGAAAGCACCTTGTGGGCCCCTTCCCAGCCTTCAAACCAGCCCCTGCCAGAGATGGATGCTAATGAATGCCCATCCATAATTTAATGAGGTCGTCGCCAGCGAGCCTACAGCTGCAGAACTGGTGCTTGGCCAGGGCTGGTACCCAAGGCACTGAAAACCTCACCCTGCCCAACCAGGAAAGGAACTAAGAGCTTTCTGAGGTCTTCTAGGCATATTACCTGTGTTGAGGAATCCATCTGTTCCAAGCAGCTGGACTCAAGACACAGACTGAAATGCAGATTGAGCTCTGAGTTCCAGCCCAGGACAAGAGGCCATGAGCTGCAAACCTTTGGGATAACAAAGGGCACGAATATGGGTGACACCAGCCAGGTGAACGGACACTGGGAGACACAGTAGGAACTGTGAATTGCCAACCTCTTGGATAACAAAGGAGATGGGAGTCCAGTAACACCAGCAAGGTGGATGGACAGGAAGATGGGGGCAGGAGACAAAGACCTGGAGATTTGTTCATGGGTAGACCGTGAGGATATAAAAGTCTAGGTGCTCTTTTGTTGGGGGTCCCTTCTCAGAGGCACCACCTTGAACTGTTTCTGTGTTACTACACCAGGAATAAATGGCTTTATGGAATGAGACATCTGAGACTGTGCCATGGGAAACCTGGGGTGGAACTGGTGAAGAAATCTGGTCTGATTGGGTGAGTGCAGGGTGTGGGGAGTCCTGCGGGACCCATCAGGTCACTGGAGCCACCACTGGAGGGGCTTTGGTCCCAGCAGTGGAAGTCTCTGGCCTTGAGAACGTGACTGCTTAGAAGTCTCTGGAATGGTCTGACTGGGAAGTTTCCTTAACAACCTCTGCAAAGAGAAACACAACTGCCCAGAGGGAGCGTGGGATCCTCAAGGGGAACTGCGCCAGCACAGCTCTTTAGCACAGGCTTTGAGCCCTGCACTGCAGTGCCACTTGCCTGCTTCAGCCCCACACTGAACTGTCTCCTAGCTCCTCCACCTCCTTGCTCCAGCACTCCTAAACCCTGACTTGTTCCAGTCCTACCAGCTCGTCTTCAACTGCATGTGTTGGGTGTCTGCAGGATGTGGGGAAAGGACCCTGGCAAACATGCTGTGATAAGATCCTGAAAAACACTGGGATAAGACCCCAGAACCACCTGGATAAGGCCACAACAAACAGGCCCATTACCTGTCCTGGACAAGCATCTTCTCAGCTCTCCTGACTGGAGCTTCCCATGGCAGAGCTAAAGCTGCAGGCAGGAGAGTAAGTGGATGCCTACCACTCTGCTCACAGTGGCTGATCACCCAGAGTACAATGCCAGTCTTTTGGATCGGGACCAGCATCTCTCCCTCCACGCTCTCCTCTGCAGAGCAGCCACCTCCCACACCAGCATGGGAGGGACAGTGGGTCACTGACACCTTAAACCACCAAGGCAAGGTCTGCCAGAGCCTGTCAGCCACCATACTTGAAAGCTGTGGCCAGAACCACTCTGTCCTCTCCCTGAACATTCACAACAAGCATCACCTGACACGGGAAACATTCCTGCTTGGAAATTTAAATACTCATGCACACGTTCTAAAATTACCAGGATAAAGGAGTGAACCATAAACACACACACAACTGGCATCATGCATGGGAAAGGGTCAGATGCACACTGACTTTCCATCAACATGATGACACCTTGTTTTGAGATGACACCTGAGGTTGAGAAGAGCTTTGCAAGACACCTCTGCCCTGTGCTGAGCCTTTCTCTCTGCTGACCCACAGCTCTGGGTGAACAGGGAGAGCCAAGACCCACTCCTGCTGCTCTGCCCATAGGCTGCTACTGAAGCCGGGAAAAACTCAGCTTATATAGACTAGGATAAAGCTTGACAAAGTGCTTTTCTGTTTGTTCTTCTCTTCTGGTATTTGGTTTGTTTAGTTGGATTTTGTAGCCCATTCTCACAAAAATTTTGAATTCTAAACCCTCTCGGACCGAGAGCTTTTAGCTCCAATGTTCTGGGGAGCTCCTGGTTCCTGCTGTGTGACCAGGGCTCCTGCTCCAGCTGCACTCTCACTCCTTTGTTATTTACGTTGCTTTTACAGGCTGGTTTCTTTACTAAGCTGCTGGCCACACATGGCTCAGCACTTACTGGAAAACTTGAAAGAAAAACCTAAGTGACAGAGGCCCATAAATAAAACATAGAGCAAGCAACGCTGTGTGCTCTCAGCAGTTCTGATTCCAGTCCTTTCAAAAAGCAGTGAAGAGAAAGGAAAAGTTCTGAGATCCTGTACTAACAGACTTTGGTATTCAATACCTAAAGGAAGGTAAAGATATCTTTTAATGCCAGGGTGACACCATGGAGAAATCTGACACTCGGAGGAAAGTGCAACCCCACGAGGGATGTGTCTCAAAGGGTTAAACTGATACGGAGAGCTTTTTATATCAAAATACTTGTCAATCCCAACAGGACCAAAAGTACTGGATCCTAGGGGTCCGTCCTTCTCACACTGGCAGCTCATAAGCTCCTTTCATTATGAGTTTATCCAAGACTAGAGGATGCAGATTTGAATTAAAGGTTTTGGAGACCATCATTAAAAACAACTTTGTAAGGAGACTTAAATGAGTATTTATTTCCCTTGTGAAGCTGCCACTGGAATTTGTCTTAAACCTTGTAGGAAATCAGCTCAAAGTCCCTCATATGTTGTAATTTAAATGGGCTTCAGGCACAATTTGTGTTGCTCAAGAGTGTAATTCAGAGCTCTGGTGCTGCATCTGTATTCCAAGAGATAAATTTGCAGAAATAAAGCCAAAACACACTGAAGGCAGACAGCAAGTAAATCAAAGGTTAACAGAGCTCTAAATCTCCTAATGAGCATAACAGACTTTCTGAGAGCAACTTTACCCCAAGAACCTTAAAAGGCAGAGATGGGAGGAAGTTTGTGATAAAAATCAAAACCCAAACACGTCTACTTTTGCCCACGACATCATCTGGGTATTTCAGAACTGAATCAGCCCAGCTCCTGGCAGCTCCAGATGTGGCTCTCCCACAGGTCCCTGGGCTGGAGCTGGGCTGGTCCCCAGGGCTTGCCTACACTGAAGTCCCACAGGGAACATCTCCTGTCAGCCAACTGGTGGGATGAAAGAATCTCAGCTTGACCTTACTTCAGAATTATGGCAAGACTAACTCACACCAATCCAAATGCAGCAGTATTTTATTGAACCAGCAATTTCCAGAGCATTGAAATTTATGAAATTCACAAGTTCTCTCCACCTGGATTCCTGTGTGAAGCCAACTCCAAAGTCAATGGTCTTTATCCAAGTCACTCCAGCCATCTGCCTTTCCTGCAACTTACTGCGGTATCTTCCTGGAGTTTTTTTAAGCCTTCCTAAAACAACCTAAATTGAACACAGTATTGAAGCACCAGACAAAGCGAGGATTTAGACAGTTCACATATTGTCCCCTTGCCCTTCTGCTTCCCACTGATCATTGAGGCAATGTCTTCAAAGAGATTGTCAACAATTCCACATCTTGCTTGCAGGAAGAACAACTTTAACTCCCCTTTTTTTTTTTTTTTTTTTTGTTTTCTTCTCTTTTTATGCATGTGGGGAAGCAGGAAGCCTAGCTGCCCCTCCTTCCCTCACCCCCCTCCAGTAGGGTTATTTGCCCCCCATCCCTCTAACGCTGTGACACCAAATTCCATCCATCATTTCCTGTGAAATCACTTGATGCTGTAAAGTCCTTCTGCAACTGTCACAGCTTTACAT
Organism: Chaetops frenatus; assembly: GCA_013400775.1. Lineage (NCBI taxonomy): Eukaryota > Metazoa > Chordata > Aves > Passeriformes > Picathartidae > Chaetops > Chaetops frenatus. The sequence continues at coordinate 49,935 of VZTR01008261.1, read as the reverse complement.
CTAGAGTGGTCCACTATTTTTACCCTATAGCTGATTTTTAAGCTTGCTTTTAACTCCATTTTTTGATCACTTACAAAAACAGAAACTCCCTGTACCTTTCCAATCTTTTTTCTCCGTTGTGGAAAGTTAGTTTTTTATTTCACCTTCTCTTTCTCATCCTTCCTTCATCTTTCTCTCCCTTCCCTGCCCAGGCCTCTTCCCCAGTCTGTTAGTGAAGAATCTTCTCAAAGACCCTGGGAATTCCCTGCCCCTGCAGACCAGCCCAGCCCTGCCTGTAGCCTGGCTGGCTCCTTCAGAAAACTGACAGAGCTGCAAGAACCTCTCTTCCAAATTTCTGCTCTTCCCCTTCCTAATCCATATGCCTACTAAGACTTTTCTATTACAATTTCTAGCAATTTGCTGACTTAATGCTTTGCAGTTTCTGGCCCACACTACTGCCAGGAGCCTCTGCCCCCTCCTGTGGGGGTTCCTCCAGAACTCTTCAGAGCAGAGTCCTGCTAAATCAGTGACTTTTTCCTTCACGGTTTGTCCATGTGAGACCACCCTTCAGGACTTATCCTTCATACAGAGGTACCTTTCAATTCTGCTTTTAAACACATGAGAAGAATTCTCTCCTCTTTTCCCTCCCTGTAACACAGGCCTTCTTCTCTTTCCCTACCTCCACATGTAATACTTTCCTATTTTTTCCTATTTGATCACATTGGACTTTCTGTGGACTTTGGTCAGGTTCCCCCCGCTCTGTTTTCTCAGGGGTTGCTACTTTTAACACAAGCACCTGAGGTGCTTTTTGGTAACTCCTCTGTGACCCATACACATCACACCCTTTACTGTATCCAACAGTAGCTCACCCATTTTCAGGTAATTTTAATTCAAAGTTAGCTACTATTACAGAAGGTACTCTTTTTGCCTGTTTCTATTATGGAAGGACATTGAGTTTGAATACATTATCATCATAATCATCATTCTGTAACTGCACCTCATGCAATATGCCATGCATCCTCTGGGATTAAAACTTTTTTGGGATTTTCCAACAAGTTTCTTTGAGAATCCTGTGACCAGCAAAGGACACAAGCTCCTGTGGGAGAGGCATGAAGGGACAACACTGCTCCATGGTGGAACGGGCCTTCTGCTGGGTGTGCAGCTGCACGTCCTCCTTCCCTCCCTTGCCATAGGTCAGCTTTGCTTCTGTCCGAGTCAGCACAGATCCACAGTTTCATCACCACCAGCACCATGATCACTGATATTAAAGAGACATTTTCCTGCACACGCTGCATCTCTAGCTAACAAAGAGCCTCTATGCAGGGCACCATGTAACCCAAACCTCTCCTTCAGACTCCCTATTCCCTAAAAAAGTGAACTCAGCACTTGGAAACACTGAAAAGGAAGACACTGAATGAGCTCATTGAAGGCACTTGCTGGCAGTCTGGCCAGCAGCGTGTTTCTTCAGTAGTTCTTTGTTTAAACTTCTCGTGAACCGCACATTCTGAACTACAGATTGTCAGGAAGTTGTAGGAAATGTCCAAACCTGGCTCTTTCTCAAGCAGATTAATTCCTTCTGGAAACTCCACCTGTGCAGTAGACGCTGGGAGCTTGTGCCCAACCTCTTGCAGATGTGTGAATGCTGCTGCTCTGCTCCACACTCCATGCCAAGCCCTGCAGTCACCAGGAGACAAACCTTGGCTGCTGCTCCAGGGAGCTGCACTTGTCTCTGCCTCTGCTCACAACCACCTCGTCATCCAGCCCAGGCCACACCATGTCCCAGCTATGGGAGGAGGGGTCTTCAAACCCATCATCTACCTCAAAAGCCAGAACACCCATCTCAAAAATGTAATGCCGTGCACTGGGAATGGCACTCTTGCTTTCCAGGAGTTCTTCAGGATATAAACAACCTCAGTCACCCAAGGTGGTCAGCAGTCACAGGAGAGGCACAGGCACCACGTTCCCCCAGCAAGTGCCACATAAACAACAGGATTTCCAGTTTAGTCACAGAATTTTAGGGGGGCAGCAAGGAATTGGGAGTACACAACAATAAAGGAAAGGCTACCAGACCCTTCCACTTCTTTGCCATTCCTCTCCCTTTACCCCTGACAGGGCAGAGGCCTGATGGAAGCTATTGCGATGAGCAGGATGAAGATGGCAGCAGAAGACCAGACCTTCTCTCCTGGCACTGGGAGTGTTGCAAGCGAAGACTAAGAGGTTCACCCGACTGCAGACTGACAGTGTCTCCAAATCACATTTTCTGGCAGCAAGTAACACTGACAGAAGTGGCACTTGAGCAATGCAAGCAGCCAATAACATGTGATTTAGGAAAAAAATGGCAAAAGCAGCAGAATAAGGAGGATTGTGTGTGATAAGCCCAGTGTGTGCTCTCACCCAGCAGCATCTGGAGAGGATTTTCTCCAGCAGGCAGGGAAGAACTCGATTACATCCAGTTAACTGTGCTCTAAACTGATTATGCATGTGCCAGGCTAATGGATTACATTAGCAAGAGGAAAAATAACATCCAATCAATCTCAATTTACTGCAGACCACACCAAGGCCTGAGAGAAGAGAAACCATTCTGTGAACTCCCCCCAGCCCTGCTGCATCCCTTCAGTTATCAGCAGAGACATGGCATTACAGCTGCTCCAACAAGGCCGTGCTGGAGCTTGTCTGATCCACTTCTCATCCAGAGAGAGGCTTTTCCATTAAATCAGTCCCTGATTCCAGCTATGCTGAAGCAAGACACTGTGAATCCAGCCATTCACCAACCTCTGCTCCAAGCTTTATCCAGCCATACTTGAAGGCCAATATATGGAGCATCCAAAGGAATCCATTACTCTGACACATGTTACCCTTCAGCTGGTGTTTCACTGCTGTTGTGTCAGAGGCAACACAGGCTGTAGCAGCACTGAGACTGCCCAGACCTCTCACAAACCTGTAAAATGACAATTCCTCTTTGCCTGCCCAAGGAAAACATCCTAGGAATCTTTATTACAAGAACCTATGCCTGTCCCCTGACACTGGTGGAATTTTTTTCCCCCTTTCTTCTTAATTTTCCCCTTTCCTTTCCCCTCAGTGAGAGAATTCTAATGCCCCAATTGTTTTTCCTCACTGGAACCCACTGTAGATGAAGGGCCCAGATAAAGAAAACTTTAAACCTTTGCAATGTATACTTAAAAGAACAATGTTATGTGTAAAAAATCATAATACAGCTTTCAAACAACTCTCTCGTACCACAAACTGACCTCTACAGAGGAGATCCAGTTCCCTCAGCTGGGTTCTTGGAGTTTCACTGGGACTCTCCTGCCCCCAGTTTCCAAGCTGTGTAGCTGCTCAGGTCTGCTGCACACCAGAGAGCAGAGGTTTATGTGCAGACCTGATAATTTCCAGAGCCAGGCTCTGCTGGGTGAGGCTGGATGCAAGCTCAAGATGGAACCGTCACTGTCACAGCCATCCTGACATCAGGAACGAGCTCAGAGAAACACAACCCTGCTCTGAGCGGCTCCCCACCAATTCCAGGTACGTCAAACAACCACAGCTCAAGGTAAACCTTATATGATGCTCCTGGTTATCTCCTTCCTCCCTAAATTTGCTGGAACTGCTCATTCGTAGGAAAAATCCAGGAGTTTTGAAAATGGGTCTACACTGTGATGTGGGTGGGGTGGGCACTACAGAGCTCAATGTCAGGTCATAAATTCCCATTACACAAAGAAAAATTTTCAAAGAAATAATTAAAAAGCACAAGGTACACTCTGTGTGTATAAAGAAACCTCAGCACGTTTGGGGGAAAGCAGAGAGAAAAGGATGAGGACAGAAAGAATATAAAAGAACCTGTGAGGAATGAGCAGACAACGAGCGGGAGAGCACGTGTGAACGGAGGGGATGCGGCTGCTGAGATTTATGGCAATTCGTACCTGATTGTTCATACTAAAGCTATTATGGGATGATTAGAGAAAAAGGTGAAGCTTTAAGTCCAGTGAAAATCAATAGAAACGTCTGGAGCAATTCTGCTGCACGAGTGAAAGGACTATTTACTGTATCCGGAGCTCCTCTTGGGTTACAGCCCACAGGGTTCGGGTCAGCAAGGGGAGGGGGTTGGGGACCAGACGGATGAGGCAGGAAAGAGAAAATGGTTATAATGGTTATAAAGACAACACAGAATGAGGGGGGCTGGGAGGAAAAGTACAGACAAGATGGGACTGACAGCCCAAATACTGCTGTGGATGAAAACACACAATGCCTCCAACATGCACGGCCACGCACACACTCACGGCTCCTCTTCCAGCCTCCTCCCCTGCCCAGCCTCCAGCAGCCCTTTGCTTACAGATCCCAGCACTGACATACACAGAGCTCAACAGCACTGCAGCGATAGCCCCTCCACTCGCCCAGCACCAGGACCAGCACACTGACCACACTGAGAGCCTTCAAGCACCACAAAGTGACAAACTGGTATGGGAAAGAGCCAACAAACCACAGGCAAGTGTCACCTTGCACAGCTTTTCTAACTGTGACTGTTCAATTTCTGTGCAGAGTACCAGAGTTGCAGTGCCACAAGACACACAAGCCCCCTCTAAAGCACTGTGGCGTGAACATCTACAGGCCTGAAGCCTGGACAACCACAGTCACCAACAGAACACAGGCTGAAGAGCTGCAGCATGCAGTGAAATTGGGTGCCAATGGAGAGCTCTCAGCAGCTCATCTCCAAAGGGTCACAATCCACTGTGGTTCAACATAGATATTCCTTGGAAAATGAAAGGAGATGACGCATAGCCAACCCTTACCTTGTAGAGCTTCAGGCTGGCCTCATGCCTCGAGTTCACGGTGTGAAGACGCAGCTTCTCCAGACTGTTGGTGTAGTAGTCACACGCGTTGCATTTCAGATGGACTGGGTTCCCAATGGCCACGCACTTGAGCCTCCATTCGTTGGCTTTGCCCCCCTCCTTGATATGTGCC
>VZTR01008261.1:0-40000 GCA_013400775.1 Chaetops frenatus | reverse complement strand
GGGAGTCAGGGTGTTCCCATAAAGACCCCACCCACACGGGCTGCTGACCCTGCTTCTCAGGACCAAAGTGGGGGCTGGTGTGCTAAGATGGGCTCCAGGGACGGGCAGCCCAGCCTTGGGAAGGCACTGCTGGGAATGAGCAATGGAAACATGTTGGCAGCAGCAATGCAAGAGGCAAACGAAAAGTGCCTGGAAGGTGGCAAAAACCTCCTTAACGTCTTTCCTAGAGGGAACCAGCAGGAAGATTGTAGGATCTGCACTGTCACCCCCAAGGCCTTGGTCTTCAGAAAACAAACAAAAACATCATAGGAAAACTTGTGACAGAAACAAGATATGAAAACAAAGCGGTTCTGTGGCTTTACAACTTGGTAAAACTTGTATTCTCTGGCTCCTCCTAAGGCAGATGCTGTTTTTCTGGGTGTTACCCTTCTGCTAATGGCTTGGGAAGCACTGACCCAGAGCTACCACACATGCACCTCATCAGGAGACCATGTGACCCAGAGCAACGCACAGCAATTTTGGAGTAACAGTGCTCAGTATGCACAGGAGACATAACTGCTCTGCTCTTGACAGAGTTTAAACAGAGAGACGTCAGGAGAGAAACCAAACAGGAAATTCCAGAACTGACAAGGGTACATCCTGGGAATTGGAAAGCGGTCAGCCCACCATGCTCTAGGAACCGCCCAGAGATCCTGCAGGGCACAGCCTCTGCGCACGGACCTCACCCCTGGAGACAAACGGTGGGTGTAGGTCCTGGAAGAGGAGGACACCCTTCCCACTACTTCCATTACACCAACTCATCATGGCTGGAGGATTCCCACCAACTGCCCAGCAGTTAGTGGGCCTGGGCTGCTGACCATGGCCAACATCCAGGGCACCCTATCATCGTGACCCTCTTTGCGGCATCCAGCCAACGACATCAACACTGCAATCCTAAAGGAGTCCTGCAATCCTAATGGAGCCCTCTTCAGCTCATACAGAAAGTATGAAGAGAAAGGGAAACCTGCCAGGGAAGATATGAGCAGTTGCAAAGCCAGTGACATGCCACAGCAGCACTGTGTGAACTACCTGAATTAGTTCAAGCAAAAGAAAACAGAGTGACATTCAGTGTTTTTTTCTGGTTTCACTGTCTCCCAGTTTATTTTCCTTTATTACACAAAGCCATCCACACTTCCTCTGATTTCTCTAATGTGTTTGTACTTTCCCTTTACATTTCACTTCTGGTGAAGCTCGAGGTACAACTACCACTGAAAGCAAAGTCATACTCTCAAAGCCCATGTGCAAGGATGCCTGCAGAAGGATGCACAGGTGCAACGGAGACACCACCCAATGTGTTCACACACATTACTCTACAGCACCTCCAGTCACCCTTCCTGGATTCTCTGTCATACACAGCTGCCTCTGCAGTTGCACTGGGAATAAACAGGGATTTGCTCTGCAGTAACAGTCATCTGGTGCACTGAGCAGAACAAGAAGGAAGAGCAGAATCCCGCTGCCGAAAGGCTCTGGGTTCCTAGTCAGCCAGTTTTGTTCCCCTGGCCTAAAATATGCTCTAGCCATGTAATGGCTCCTACTGCACCAGCTTGCTCCCTGGATCATTTGTCCTTTAGCTGTGTGTTTTCCTTAAACTGATCCCACATCCTTCTGTGTTGAGGCTGCACATTCACCTTCCCACAACACGCCTACTCTTTCCCTTTTCACTGCTACTTCTGCACTGGCAACTGCAATCCAAATTAAACCAAAACAGATTCACAGAAGGGAAATGAGGAAAAATAAACTCCATAAGCCTCTTACTTTTGCCAAGTGAAGTATTAGGAATATCTACGCGGACTTCAACGCACAACATGGAATGACAACACCCTACCAATTGTTTTAGCCAGGGAGCATTGTGCGGGCCCACACAGCCAGGTGAGACACAGCCACAGTCACAGCAGTTCTGCCATCAAGAGCTCCTGCCTGGCAGGCGATGCCTGACTGACAGCCAGGCCGGAAGGGTTAGCAGGGCTGGAGGGGCGGGAGGGTTAACAGCCTGATTGGAAAATCAATGTAATAAATGCTTGGTAAGTTACAGGAACATGCGGGAAGAGGAGGCCGCGATTGATAAAGGACTGCAGCTTTGATGCTGCACTGGGGACTTGTTTATTGACAGGAAAGCCAATCTCCCTCCCAGCCCGGCCTGGCCAGGCAGACCCGCACGCTCCAATTAATTGGTGGGCTTTTCTGCCTTGGCTTGCTTTAACAGCTCTCTCCCGCTCACTCCAAGTTAACCAGCTCAAGATGTGCTATGCCAAAGGAATCTTCTTTCCTCTCCCTTTCCTCAACACAGTGGAGCCCTTAGAGGGCATGTGGAAAAAATGGCCAGCCCAAACCCCAGACACAGGCTGAACCCCTGCACAAGCCCAAGCTCTTCTGATGGTTCAGTCACCATCACAGCTGTTCCTGAAGGGAGCACGAGGCATGAGAATATTTGTTTCTATTCACAGAGAAGCTGTAGGAATCATGTTTTTAAACTGAAAACAGCAAATTCCTTGCTAAAGCAAACCAGGTTCTAAGCAGGAACACAATGCAGTTATTAGTCCACTACTGGGCCCTGTGTCTTCCACCAGCCTGGACAGCCCCTAGGCCACCTGTGTCGAGACAGACAGTGTGTGAGTGCGCAGATGGACAGACAGACAGTAGTGTGCTCCACACCTCCTATTTGCTCCCCCTGCCGCCCTCTCTGCTCTGTTTATCAGCCAGTCAATAAGAAAAGGTAGTTCTTACTTAAGGAGGCAGAAGTCAACTCATCAGGTCGATCAGCACTCTGTCTGTAAACATGGTTTCCCGTAAAATCAATGAACTCCAGTTACAGACAGAACAGCCTGAGTGCCAGAGACTACGCTCTCACACCGCCCCAGTGGCAAGGAAGGGCTGTCCCGGTTCCTTCTGCAGCCTCACATCCCACTGCTGCCATGCCCACCTTGCCTCTGGCCCATGGCCCGTCCCAGCCTGTCTCCCTTCCTCACAGCACCAGTGCATCTCACAGTCTCTTGGAGCTGATGTGGGACCAGCCAGGGCAGTGCAGGCACCATGGTGGGACCAGCCAGAGCGGAGCTGTGCCGGGATGGCAGGTGCAGGTGACAGCACAACACTGTGTGCCCCACGCCCCATTCCTACCAACCAGGCCTGGCAGCCACACTGTGCAGAACATGCGTGGAGTCAATCCCTGTGTCCCCCTGTCACCCCCCAGCCCCATCCTCACAGGGACAGACAGTCCATCTTCCAGCAATGCTCCCACCAAGGACTGGTTGGTCCTGAAGCAACACCCGGCAACCCTGGGCAAGCTGGGGGCTCCTGGGCACCCCCAGCCTGTGGCACCAGGCTGCTCCCTCCCCTGGGGACACCAGCAGTGGCACGGGCAACAGGGATGGAGCGGGAGGGAGGAGGAGGCTCCTGCTGTTGCCCAGGCTTCCCGAGAATTAAATATGAACAGCCGTGCTGTGTAATTTTAAATTGTTAATTAGCACAGGGTTAATTAGGCAGCCCTTTCACAAGAGGCTGTTTGGCAGTAAACCAAGACTAGAAGCAATGAGGAAGGAGGAAAACAAAAGGAGAAAGTGACAGTGAGAAAGTGTTCCCTCAGCTAATGACCCACATGGCACCATGGAAAAAAGGGCACTGAGGGCAGGGAGAAGATACAATCAGGTGTGTTACACCCACAGCCATTACCTGGCTGATGGTCCCTGTGGGCTGCCCTCTCTCTGCCCAGCTGCATGGCACAGGGAATCGCCCAGGCCCTCCATCACCTCCAGGGTGCCAGTGGCTCAGGAAGCCAAAAAAAGGACAGAGGTGGGACGACAAGGACAGCACAGGACTAATGGTGTGCTCCGACACTGCCCACACCCCTCCTCACACGCCCAGCATGGCCTTCTGCAGTGTCCTCAGAAGCACAACGCCTGGCCAGCATGGTGTCCAGGTTGGCCAAGAAGTTCCTGTCTCAGCAATGGCACTTGATGACACTCGTTCCAGCCTGAAAACTAGGGATGGACATATCAAAGGTGAGCGAGCAGCCAACTCAACTTCATGGTCCCAAAAACACGAAACAGCTTTGGGAAGGGACCTTGGAGATGCCTGGGAACAGGTATGCTCGAAGCTCCCAAGAGCAGGAGCCCAGGCAGGGGGTGCGAGGCAGTCACCGTGACCCTCTGAAGTGGTGACGCAAGAAATCTGGAGCACCAAAGCTTTCTGTGTTGCCTCCCCGCACCTGGAGTGCTGCACAGCACTTGGGTAACACTTAGGAAATCGCAAATGGAAAGACATAATAAAATAATTGCCTAGGATCAAGAATTCAAAAATTAAGGAAGAACAGAATGTATGTTGCCAAAGCAACTTTAATCTCGCTCCTTTATGCATATGAATTATGATACTGCCTGCAATTAGGTGAGCACACGCCGCCTCGCTTGGCAAGCAGGACAGTCACAGAAGAGGGTAAAACAAGGTGGCTGGAGCATGTTGTCACTTTATGTGATTTCAACAGCAGCTGCTATCACACAAATATGTGAAGAGTTATTTCCTAGAATAGAAAGATCTTTTCAAATTTCCTCAGCAACGCTGGCTGGAAATTCGAGTGGCAATACCAAGAGTTTCAATTCCCAGTTCCAAAAAATGCTTCTATCTTTTAAGTTAAACAGAAGACATGGATCCCAGCTCTCTCACATTCATTAAGGTGTCAGAAAGCAGCAAGATACCTGCCAGCCTAAGGGAAGTGCTGAAAACTCTGCAAAAAAACTTGGATAAAGGATAAAACAGTACTTATATGTCAAAACCTGAGCATGACAGGGAACATGGATGCACTGTGTGAAGAATGATTTCGAGTTGGGTTTTCTCTGCTAGCATTTTATAACATAGTGCCTTGGGATTCCTCTTATGCAATTCCTAACCAAAATAACCAAACCAAACCAAACCAACCAACCAGAAAAAACACCAAAAAAACCCCACCCCAAACCAAAACAAAAAAAACCAAACCAAAACAAAACAAACACGCCAAAAAAAAAAAAAAAAAAAAAAAAAAAAAAAAAAAAAAACAAAAAACAACCCCCAAAAAANACACCCCCAACAAACTACCAACCAAAAAACCAACCTGAAAATAGTGTTTTTTATTTGCCAAGTTCAATATTTTAATGAAGCAATTACAAACTAACTTTTTCTTTTCACATAGCAAATCATATTTTGCACCTCTCCAAGTGAGACCAAGCTGTGTTTTGGCACACACCCTGATCACAGTGGAGTTGTCTCACTGGCAAACATAGTCTGATGAGCAAGATACCAGTCTTGCCAAATCCTGAAAACCTTACATCTCTCTTCCTCTTTTGCAGTGAGGCTCTACCAATCAAAAGCCCAAGCTCAGTTCTGACTTTTTCCAGTGCTCTACTCTGTGCCAGACTGTTTCCATCTGAGCACATGGTCACGTCCAGTGCCTCTGTAGTGGGAGCAGAATTAACAAGCCAGCCCTGTCTGCTGGTGGAAGAAGCATCCAAACAGCATTGACCCACGGGTTCCAAAGAGTCTTGGGGCTGCAAGTCCTCATGAACTGATTGGTTATCCTGACAAAGCCAAGAATTCATAGAATTGAAGAATCATTTGGGTTGGAAAAGACCCTTAAGATCACCAAGTCTAACCATTAACCCAACAGCATCAAGGCCACCATTAACCCACGTCCCCAAATACCACATCTACATGCCTTCTAAATCGCTCCCTGGGATGATGACTACACCACTGCCCTAGGCAGCTTGTCCTAGTGCCTGACCACCTTTTCAGTGAAAAAATTTTGCCTCTGTGGAAGTCCCTATGAACACTACGAGCTTCCCCCTCTGAGGGATTCTAGACCATGGATCCTGAAGAGCCCAAGGTCCCAGAAGGGAATGATGTGGCACACAGTGGTCTACTGAAAGAAAAGATCCATCAGGCACCTCAAAAGGACAGGACAGTCCACCCCCCAGCAAGGAGCCAGCCCTGTGGAGGGGTCACTTGGGGCAGCACTCTGGCCAAGGGCACAGGCGGCTGCTCAGCACGGGCTCCACTGGCCCAGCCACGGCACGAGAGTGACACAGGACTCACACCCACGGGCACAGCCAGCCCCTCAGACCTTCCTGCCATCACCAGCATGAACAGCTTCTCAAGCAGCAGGAAGCAAAGGAAACACTGAACAAAACTGGGCTGAAAGCTGCAGGGCTCAAGCACTTGGCATGAAACTGAGAGAAAGGGGCTCCTTGAAAAGGTGAACCTTGTACATTATCCACGTTTTCCCTCTGTCCTTCACACCAGCTGAAACTGAGCCAATGGGAGTAACGTAAGTCAGGCAGCTTTTCAGAAGGCATTTTGTTATGAACTCGTACTCCAAGTTTGCTGATCCTTTGAGCCAGCTACTGCACTACACACAAAAATACTTATCTAATCTTCATCCCTCTGCCATTGAGAGTGGAGTGATCCCAAGAAGGGCCAGAAGGCTTTCTGTGAGCAGCTGGGGACAAGAGCGCTTATTCCTTCAGGAGATTCTTAGCACTAAGAATATTTTGCAGCAGAAGTAGACTGGCTTCAGTCATGTTTCCCTCTACACAGCAAACTGAAGCACTTGTTTAGCTCATACATGGCAGCATTCACATGCTCCCGGAGCACAGAGCTTTTTCTCAGGTTCTGCAGGATCCTCTCCTCTTGAGCAGGACATCACAGAAGTTCCAGGTTTTGTTTCAAAACATCACACATCTCATGATTCTGCCGTTGTGCAACTCAACCCTTTCCTCCAAAACCCCAATCTTTCTTGTTAAATGCTGTTCCCAGCCTATGCTGCTGCATAAATAACTACATTTGCATCTGGTTTGCATTTTCAGTGCATCGTTGTTGATCCAACTCCAAAACTAATCAAAGAGCTGCTGAGGACAAACTGCCTCACTCTGTCACAGAGACCCCACAGCCCTCCAGGTTACCCCAAGCTCCAGTGCCTCAGGAAGAGGCCAAGCCTGTGCCCCCATCTTCCCATGCTGCAGCTTGTCCTGTCTCCCCAGTGCCCATCCAGTGGCTCACACCAGTTCCAGCTACCACAGCTCTGTCTGGGTCCCATGTCCTTCCATGGAGGGCAGGAACATCCACAAGACCTTGCACTGGGCAACCCCTACCCCCACCGAACCCCTGATGATGCCTGTGAATGGAAAAGCCCTGAAATGCTCTGGGTTTCCAGCCCTGCCACATGGCTTTGGGATCAGGCACAGCCACCTGTGGTGGCCCAGCTGGAAGAGATGCTGCTCCACGGCCTGGTTGTGCTCCACGGTCTGGTTGTGCTCCACACGTGCAGCCTCGCACAACTCACCAACACAAACCCTGCCAAAGCTCCTTCCTCCTACGGATTTACCCAAACAACATGTGCGCTCCAGACTGGTGTCAAGGGCCAAGCCAAGGGTGAGAGTTAGACTCATAAGTCATGCAGATCTCCTCTGCCAGGGCTCGGATCCAGTCCTTGTTAGGAAGCAGACTCACTGCGACATTCTGGGCTCAGTTGCTCTTTCCCACCCTTTGGGAAAGCTGATGCTTTGGATCAGGAGAGCAAGCTTAGAGGTATTAGGTCATTCTGTAACCATTCCACTGGCTGCTCAGACAAACACCATGGCTGAGGCGTCAGCTCTGAACTATACACTGGCATTGCACAGTCCCATCACAAAGGTCACCGGCTGCTCACACCCAGCCATTCATGTTTCAGCATAAACACCAGCTACAGCCGTGTCACTGGAGGATATTCTAAAAAACCCCTAGAAGAAACTTGCTGGTATAAGCTGGGAAATCGCCCCATTTGGAGCAACCCTTAGGCCAACTTTTAGCAGATCCAAGTGATCCCGTACTCCTGTAAACAGCATCCACATTTATCGCTTCCAAAACAACACCGTGCTGCAGACTTCCTATACAGCCTAAGCATGTTCCTTATCTGGCCAAAATAAACCCTTCTGATTGCAGCAACCATCAGGAGACAACACTATGGACCACTTGACAGCTCAAAGTCTCAAGTTCACACTCTCCATGGGCACAGCACGCAGTCCCTCCATCTGCTGCTACATCCCTGGTGCACCTCAGAACCACCACCTGTGAAACATTTAACCAGCTCCCTCGGGAGAGCTGACACAGATCCAGGTAAATGGGGATTCCAAAGGATGTGCCCGATGCATCTGCAGGCACTCCCAAGCCCAGCGAGCACCATACAGCAGCACACTGCCAGGGACGCAGGCACCTTCGGAGATGAGAGAGGAAGTTGCTAAGCGCATGTCTCCAGACCTCCAGGACTGAAAGCGTTACTCGCCTGCCTGGCCTCTTGCTAATTGTGGGTTTTATTTTTATTTCCTATTACCCTCTTGCACGCCTGATGAGATTATCTTACCGGAACTGACACAGCTGGAGGCTGCAGCCATACATGGAGCCTCTCAGGAGGCAATGCAATTTTATTTTCATTGATCAGGAATCAGCAGGGCAGTAAATGATGGGAAACTCCATTAGGAGAAATACTGGGCCACAAGACTCAACTATCTAGGTACAACCAAATCCCAGAAAGTCCCATCTTTCCTCAAAGCCCCATCGAGATGCGGACAGCAAATGATCTGTCTTCCTCCCAAAATGGAGTCAGCTACTAACCTGATATTCCTAATTGCCACCCGCACTGCCAGAAGTGGAGGCAATGCTCACTTAGCCCAGACAGTGCCTTTGGTAGAGCCAGCAGCACCCAGTTGCCCCAGCTCAGCCCAGCAGCTGCTGCAGGGCCACGGCTATTTCCCAGCATGTGCCCATTCCAGAGTCTTTGTTCTCACAGGCCAGGCAGGTGTGAGTGGTGCCAGCATGCCAGTGCCTCAGCCAGTCCCAGCAGAGCCAGGTGAAATCAAGTGGATGTCTAGTGCATGGTCCCATCTGGAGCCTGAGGCCCCAGTAAAGCACTGCAGCGTCACTGCAGAGAGCAGCCCTCCTTCTCCAAGGGCCACTGTCTCGGGGCCCGCAGGAGTCTGGGAGCACCCAAGGATCTCAGGGAACCCCAATTCTGACAGAGCACCACACACCACACAACACTGTTACAAGCCCAAACTCCTCTGAGCCCAAAGTGAGAACGATAGGTCAATTTATTTTAAAATCCTCCATACATGGGATATGCACATGACCCCCCGCTCCTGGATCAAAACCTCACCATCAGGCCTCTGATTCAAAGCTGGCTTTGCCCCATCCTACTGTCCCTTGCTGTACACGCCTGGGTGACAGGTGAGCCCAAAGTCCCAGGCAGGACGGCTGGAGCCACCAGCAGCGCACGGGTTAACGGGAGCTGACCGTGGCACAGTTGTTAAGTGATCAATACCACTGAGATACTAAAGCAGCGTAAGCCACATTATTGACTGCCAAGCAGATGATAAAACTGCTTATTATTATAATTGTGGGGTGCCCGCAAGGTGCTCCTAGTGCTGTCTTGAGCTTTTTACCAAAATCAGAATTGCCAGAGCATCACCTGTCTGTAGCCCCCTCACCCCAGTGAGACCCTCCACACACAGCTGTGCCCACACACTGGCCCCCAGCCACCTCCACAGCCCAGCGACCTCTGCGATGGGAGGATGCACATTACCAGATGCAGCCCCTGAACTGTTTATCTCACACACAGCCCTATCAGGGATTACTCCGACAGCCGCTGTACACCTTTTGCTGGAGCATCCATTCCAGGGAAAACAGAGCTCAAACACCAAAACCTGTAACTTCAGTTCTGGATCCTCCTCCTGATCAGCTGAAAATTAAACTCAATTTCCCACCCTAAAACATTTCCTTTGGTATTTCAATTACTTTTACCTCTACTCTGGACTTTGTACAGTTTCCTACATCCTTTTAACAAGATTCAACAGAATTTATCCCTTCAGGACCCAAATTCTTGTGCAATGCATTAGGAATTCTTTTTGAGAAGACTGAACTCTCTACATGCTCAGTGTGAAAGATCCAGCAGGTGTATGCACATGCAGGCCACACCTCAGAACAGGTGACACACTGCAGCTTGTCACCTGCCTCCACATGTCTGCAGGGCCAGCAGTGAATCTGCCAGCATGTAGCAAGGCAACATTTTGATTCTGAAGTAGTTTCAAATATCAAAATAGTTTCTGTAGGATTAAACTCAGTAACACATATGCCCCAGCCTCCAGAAGTGACTCCAAACTGCCCGATGGGAAATGCTCTGGCAAAAGCATCTATTGCTCCTCCATCTGCAGGAGCAGGAACAGAGGCTGTAACACACTTGGGGCTCCATTGCCACCACAGCCAAGTGACAGCTGAAAATGAGTTTAACAAGGGCTGAAGCTCCAGGGTTCTGTCAGCAGCTCCATGGGCAGTAATTAAGGAGTATGGGTCCCATTACCTCCCAGTGCAGACAAAGCTCTGACAGCTCCATCTCAGTGCTAACCCCAAGGACCATCTGCTTTGGGCGGCAGGCAGCACTCAGTGCCACCTCCACTGCCTTGGCTGGCTGCTCCTGTGCAACTGAATTGCCTTCTCTAACTAACCACTGGTGACATCTGCAAAATAAACTTTACACCAGCAGCCTGGACTGGCCTCAACCTGAACAAGACCACAGGAACTGCTGGCTAATGCTCTGGCCCTTCCTCCTTCTCCTAATGCCTTCTCTCGTCAGGAGCAGAATAACCCCCCTGTTGTCTCCCCCCCACACCCCCCTATTCCTTGGTGCCTCCCACCCCTCTAAAAGATGCCACTTCTCCTACAAGCATGGTCAGCCAAATACTCTCAAGGAAAGTTTTTCAGGGTGAAAGACAAAACCTTACACCTCCACAACTGCTTCATCCTTCCATGCTGAACCAAACCCCTGCTTTCTCAGCAGCTCTTTCCCATGCACCTCTGCACTGCAGGACACGGCAAGCACAGTGTCACACTTCTGCAGCTCACTCGCAGAGCAACAAGAAGGGTAGTGATGGAATTGACAGCACAACTGAACCCAGCACTCCAAGGAACAAGCACGTCACGCCACACAGCCGCTGCCTTACAGGTTGGAGATCTGGACATGAGCTGCTAAAATTTGTCTCCTCTCAGCCAAACACTAGTGATGGGCTGCAGAGCCCTATGAAACACATCCCAGAGGTCTTGGAGAGTTGAGGCTGCTCTTTCAAATGCTCATCAGTACATCAAGTTATAAACAAGATAAAACAATCCCTTCTTATTAAAGTCTAGACAAGGGAGAATATCTCCCTCCCCGTCACCCTTCCAATGAGCCATCCTGCATCAGGGTTTTTTCCCTCCTGTTCTAGAATAACACTCTAGAAAACAATTCAGTGTCTTAAACAATTCTATTCTACTCCTCCATACAAGTCACCCCACCCCTCCACCTCTGCAGGGAGAGGCAGCAGGTGCTCTAAGACAGTGCCAGCTGCACCTCTGTGCTTTATTCAGAGCCATCCCTGGATGTTAGTGCAGCAGGAGCCAACTGGGATCTGGTCCCATTCCACAGCCCTCCCTGGACCTGCAGCTCTGATGACACAATTCACTCTCCTCCTGCAGAGAAGGCAGGGACAGCAGATTGGGCCCCAGTAGCACTTACTTTTCTTAAAAACATCTGTTTTCATTATCACTATTACTTTTAATTAGCACTTTACAGCAGCCCTGAGCCCTCTCAGCCGGAGGAGAGCTCTGCTCCTAAATGAACAATTAGAAGGTGCACTAAGGGAAATTTTTTCTCATCTTCAGAACCCAGTTTTTCAGCAGAGCTCAAAGACAAACCAGCTGGTTAAAGGAGCTCCCTTGAAGAAGTCTGTTCAGGCACGGCTCAAAGCCTGCAGGTCACCTGGAGATCCCTATGGCGTGAATGGCCACTGAACTCAGGACCCTGAAACACTGAACTGATTACTCATGTCAGGGTCTTAACACCTCTACCCTCATCGCTCACTGAATGGCCTCCTCTTCCTCACCCAGCCACAATAATTGCCCTGAAGGAAATCAAAGACTTTAATGCCCATCTCACTCGTGCAAGGCCCCTGCTCAAGAGTTCAGGCCAAGCACAAGCTGAAAGACAGAGCCCTATTAAATGCATAAGGAAATAGGTCCCTATGAAGCATAATTACTAGAAACATGGACTCCTGATCAAGTACTTCTCTGAAACCCAACAATGAGAAACATCCACATAAAAGCCCCCAGAGACGGCCTCAGCCATTCCAAAGAAAGCAGAAGGACAGAGAGGTGAAGTGTCAGGATGAAAGGGCTGCCCCAGGGCCACCACTGCCATCCCAGCAGCCCTGCAAGTACAGCACCCACAGACTACAGCCTTTAATTAGGCACAGCCACGAAGCTCCAAAACCCTTTAGTCAACACTGATGAAAACCTTATCTCTTGCACCCCTCGCTGTTCCCTCAGTGCTGCCACCGCACTGCTCCCAATGCCACAAGACTCAGCTGTCCTTGGGGAGCCCCAAACCACAGCACCCACCCTGTCCCAGCAGGGCAGAACACAGAAAGGGGACCAAGAAGCTTCCCCCTCAGCATCCCCAAATCCTTGCATCCCACAGAGTCCCACTGCAGCTGCCCAGCACTGCTGCATTTTCCATGTCCCAAGTCTGGACTTGGAGTATGAGTCTTGTGTTGAAGAGAACATTCCAGAACCATTTTAGAAATCCTGAAGTCAGATGAATGACACAGCTTACAGAAACACCAATATTATAATTTCCACTCCAATTTGGAACCCTTAAAGTCACCCAGGTTGCCCTACACCCCATCACATTTTCCTTCCTCCCCATCCTTTACAGCCAGCACCGAGTTAAATTCCATGGCAGTGAATTCCATATAAATGTCAAATAAATGTTATTTTATTTAACCTCTGATTACACCTCCTGCCGTGGAAAGTTTACTTAAGCTATTCAGGTGGGACATGGTTTGCAGTGTGCAGCCTGTGGTAACAGACAGCAGGAACACCAGCAGCAGAGGATCTCTTGGCTTGCCCTGGAGCTCTGAGAGCCTGGCCAGCGCAGCCGTAGCCGGGCTGGAACAGCTGAACCCATGTCCACCAGCACTGTGTCCAGTACAGGGCCGGAGCACTCCCAGTGCCAGCCGCAGCCCTTGCCCTCCCACCCACGCCCCAGGCATCCATGCTTGGCAACAGCGTCTTTCCTGCTCAGCACCTGCAATCCAGAAAGGACTGTGGGCCTCTGCTGAGCTCTCCAACAGCTCTCTCCATGAAGGGGAAGCAAGCGCCTCCAGTGCCCAGTGGGCCCAGATACTGATCAGACCACAACACAAAACAGGGGGAAGGCGACACAAAACAATTAATTCTTGGCTCCTTGTT
Organism: Chaetops frenatus; assembly: GCA_013400775.1. Lineage (NCBI taxonomy): Eukaryota > Metazoa > Chordata > Aves > Passeriformes > Picathartidae > Chaetops > Chaetops frenatus. Next base: position 26,686 of record VZTR01008261.1, on the reverse strand, counting down.
TTAGCTCTGGGCAAGGGAAGGTGCACAACAGAGTGAGAGGAGACTGGAACAGACAGAGGCTGGGATGTGCTCCAAGAGCCCCAGGGGCAACAAGTGCTGGCTCCCAACCCCACAAACACAGGGCTGCTCTCCAACAGGTGAGGGCTCTGGCAGGCTCCTGGGCAGAGGGAACGGGGAAAGCCTCTACAGCAAGATTTACTCTGACTTTTCCATGCCAAACCCCTTAGAGAGAGAACAGGGCTGAGCCATATCTGATAAATCCATCTTCTGTGACCAGGTCTGTATGCAGGTAGGAAAGGAAGAAATTGACTCAACAACTCAACTGATGTACACACAAGAGTGGGCAATGGAAGGCCCGAGAATGACATGAGAAACTGTCCACTTCTACATCACAGCGCATCTGAATAGGAGGCTTGAAATCCAGCCTTCGTTTCCAAAGGCAGCTTCTTTCCTCCTATTCATCTAAGGTCCAAATAGCAAAGACGTGTGACACTCTTGCCTAAATCACACCCAACTGCTGGCCACGCCTGTGTGCTCCAGGGACAACACAACGTGACTGTGTATGTATGGTGACCACAGCCAACAGTCCTGACACTGGCACAAGTCAGAAAGGTCACCTTTACCAAATGGGAGAAAATAAAAATCTCTCAGTCATAAAATAGCCTGGAACAATGTGAAGCTTTTCCAAGACTTGCAACTTCACTATTGCACGACTACGAAGATGCATTTACTCTCTAACAGTTTCCTCAGGAAAAGTGAGTACTCACTGGTTCAACTTAACCATGTCCTGCCCATGCTGAGAGCAGAATTAGTACTGTACCAGAATGTGCATGCTTGATTTTATTTTAAAAAATTTTAAAAGGGGCAATATGCAGGGCAAGAGGAACAGAGGTTTAAGAGAAAATTCAATATGGTAAATACCAAGTGACTTAAAAAGAGCTCGAACAGAAATTAAATGGGAAAATTATTCCTTATTCTTCTTTCAAATTCAAACCCCCAAATACAAAGTGATTTTTCTTTCAAAAGGAAAACCCCAATTGGGAAAAACTTAATTATGAAGGCCTTCTTCAAAGGTTTGTGGCAGAGGACACATGAAAAAATGGGGGAAAAGAAAAAGTTTGAGCTGCAGAAAGATATTGCTCTGCACCACAACAACCCACTTGCAGCCTGTGCCAGGGCTGCGGGGCTGATGCTTCACCCCATCACCCAGGCTGCCACCTCAGAACCATGTCTGTCTTTAGCTGCTTCCTGTCCCTTGCTCCCCTCTGCCCAGGCACAAAGAATGAACCCATTTACACAACAAGTGTCTTAATAGACAAACTCCTTCCCCCCCACAGGGCCAGGAGCAGCAGCAGGCACCCACCACGGGCATGTGCTGACAAGGTTTTAATTACCTGGGTGAAGGAGGATAAGGATATATCTCCAGGCCTAAAGGAATTATTACTCATCCAGCCCAGCCTCTGGAGCACCAAAAGCTGAGCGACTGACTCTCCATCAGCTGATTCAAGAGGATCAGTCCAGGAGGCTGAGAAGTAGCCCTGTACACTCTGTTTATCAATAAAAATTGTAAGTACATTATTTTCAAGCCATAGATTTCCACAGGCATGTCCCTGAGCTTCAGGGTCCTCCTCAGTGTCCTTCCCCTCATCCTCAGCTGAATTCAGGTCCTTCCTTCTCAGTGACACAGTGAGCCAAACTGTAGCAGGAGGAGTTGGAGCCCAGCCAGCTGTCACATGAGCTCCAGGCTCCACGGGGAAATAAAATCAGCCATCAGACCTTTGAAAACCTGCCCAGCCCATGACAGAAGTATTAGGTGGACTACACAGCCACAGATGATGCCGGATCCTTTTCTCGGCTCCCTGAAATCTGCCCCTCTGTATGCATCCACACACCATCTCCTCAGAGCTCAGCCCGATCTGCTCCTTGCCCCCAGCTCTTCAAGGGGTGTGATAAGCTGAAGCCATTTTAAAAAATAACATTTCCTTAACTCTGTTGCCTGACCCATTTCCTGATGTGAACCACCCACTGCCATAGATGATCCTATGGATGACTCTCCATCCTACTTAAAACACCTCTTGGAGCCATGGTAAATGCCAGCATTAAAGATACAGCTGTGAACAAGCTACTCAATTAAAATAAAATTTTAACACACCGCAGAAAGGGGGAACAAGAGGGAAGAGGAAAACTAGCCCTACATGACTTCTTTTTTTCCAAGGGACACAGGTCTGGAAAACACATCAGCCTGTATTTTGCACAGAGATGCAGATTCTCTGTAAGACACATGGACACCTGGGACCTCTGAACGGCCAGGTATGGGGGTGAAGCATCAGCCCCTCTGCCCTGACTCACCCCACACAGGGGCACCTGCCCTCAGAGACACGAGAGCTGCAGGAAGGCCCATGGGTTTGAAGCAAGGAGCACCACTGGCAGAGCTCTGGCAGCCAGGGAACAGCTGCCCCTGGCAGTGCTCATGTGAGACAGAGGTTCCCAAAGCACAGCTGCAAACCAGCTCCCTTTCCGCAAGGAGGGAAGATGATCTCAGCAGCAGCCACTGCCTGGCACAAGAACTGTGAGGCTGAAGGCCATGGCAGGCAGTCCTACCCGGCCTGAAAGCCGGGGTGAAGACTCCGACTTCCCTGAGGACATAAGGGCATTTCCAGGGTGTGACTACATAGCAGCAGTTAGAATACAACCCTCTGCTCTGCTGTAGCCACACATGGAGGAGGCCATGAAGATCCAACCAAAAACTGGAATTAGATCCCCTGGGTCTCCCAGCCGCATCTTCAGGTAGTGAAAGCTGCCTGTGCTAGTCATGAAATGAGATGAGCTTTCTGGTATCAGCCTGAGTCAGAGGACAATCCTTGGGGCAGTCCTGAGTCTAAGATCCTCTGATGAGGAAGAAGCTGATGCATTGTGTACTGTCAGATCACCAGTGCTGGGGTCCAAGATGACAGTGACTGATTTTCTTTTTAATCATAAGCTGCAGTTGCCGGAATGACCCGTCACAGGCACGGCTCAGCCTGCAGATCAAGCAGCGCTGGCTGGGAGCTCCTGCAGAAATGGGAGCTGGTGCCATCAGGAGCCAGCAGGCACTGCCAGGCACACGAGGATTGAGACAGCTTTTACAGGCCTAAGGAAGCTGCTCAAGAAGCACCTCAGAAAGGTGCATGGCAGAAGGCACCAGAATACATAGTGGGACAACCATTTCTGACCCTGCGCACAGGAAATCACACACCATTCCTTCAACAAAATTCTATTCAAGCAGTAGTAAAATGAAACCAAGGCAAAAGGAAGAGCAGGACAAACTGTCAGGGCAGACCCAGCACTGCTGGCTGTGCCAAGGAGCTCCCCACCCACCCCTAGTGCTCACGCTCTGTCCTGCACAACACAGCTGGTGCTGAACATGCCAAAAGAAAACTGTGGTGTAATGCGGGGGTCTCTTCAGTCCCGACCTACTGCTGCCTCCCAGCCACCTCCAGCAGTGGGACTGGGACAGCCCTGCAGAGGAATGCCTGCTTTGGGACAACCTGCATCCTTTCAAAGCTTTCAGCAATAATCCTCTATTTAATTTCAGTTTCCATTATTCTTTATATGAATTTACTTCTTGTTTAAAGATTCAAATTCAAGTACAGAGAGAAGGCAAATCGTTACTTTCCCTTTGAATCCCAGTAGCCACAGACAACTTCAGGTTCAATTGCTTTCTCAGATCTGTCAGCTGAGGATGAGCCTTTCCAAATTGGAACCACCTCAGGTTCAGAATGCCCCCACCTTTCTTGAGAGAGATGGAATGGAAACCAGGAGCACAGCAGCACAAGGACAGACCTGCTGCTGTTCCAAAGCAGAGAGCTATGAAGGAGCCACCCCAAAAGCAGCAGCACCCAGAGCCAGGGAGATAAGCTCAGACAACTGAAACCCACTAGCACACACAGAACTACTATACCCCCAGGGGACCATTCACCTCAATCTTCAAGATAGCTTCTCAACCTCTGCATTTCTCTTAATGTTTCATGATTTGTGCTAAAAATAGCAGCTGTCATGGAATCACAGACTGGGTTGGAAGGGACCTTAGAGCTTAGCTCGTTCCATCCTCTGTCACAGGCAGGGACACCTTCCACTCTCCCAGGTTGCCCCAAGCCCTGCCCAACCCGGCCTTGGATGCTTCTCTGGGCACCCTGTGCCAGTGCCTCATATCTAATCTAAATCTATACAATCTAAAACAATTAAGAATACCCAAGTACATTTTTGACAGGTTCAGCAGCAGATATTCGTAACTGTCCATCAGTTCAGCAACTCTGCTGGGTACAGACAGCAAATACCTGTTGTGGTACCTGTCACACCCGGCCACGAAAGAAAGACACAGATCCTCCACAATTAGGAGAACAGCCGAGGCCCCCAAAAGGAGAGCCGTTTATTTTGATACACAATTTATATCGAGTTTTCAAAGTGTGAGAGGATTGGAAGATGAAATCCCATCTCTCAACCAGACTGGTGAAGTGACCAGTCAGTCAGCTTTCCTTCTCCAGGAAGGAATGTAAACAAAACCATTGTTTTTAGTACAGTGCATGAGAAAATCTGACTCGAGAACATAAACTTTTCAGAAGGCTTCCAAAAACAGGGCGACATACCTGTCCTCAAACAGGGCTGGGGAGATACTGCTGTGAGGTTTATTTCTGTCCTAATCGAGAGAGGTGGAAGTACTGTGAAGGTAAGAATAATGAAACAGAAAGCAAAAAATGAAGACCAGGATCAAACATAAAGTGCATTTATCAAACACACTGTGAAAACCAAGCCTGTGTCTCTCTGTACTGAAAGAACTGCCTCTTCTTCTACACGGCACTAGGGAGTTGTGCTGGAGAGGATGGGCAATAGCTATGATCTAAAAAAGGTAGAAAACTAGGCCAAAAGCAGCTGACACCAAAATGATGGAAAGCACATACTGCCCTGGATAAAGGTTTCCCCTCTTGAAAGGCCTTGGGAGCCTTTGCACTAACATCAGTGCTGGCCTTGCTGCCAATCAGCAGAGACCACCTATCCTTGATGAAATTGAATTGAGAAACACATCCAACACACTGGAAGACCAGAATGTTACACAGGAAAAAACTAGGATTTGAAGTCTAGAATAACAAGAAAGTAACTAAATCCAAGGTTACGACAGGAGAACTCTGAGTTTCTGCAGTAAATTCAGGGTTTACCAACTGGGAATTACACAGGAGGAGATAGACTAATGCGCTGATCAGGGTGAACCAAAGGATGCAGCTGGACAAATAGCAAAGACAAATCTCCAGGATGTTGCTCAGATTGTTTGTGGAGACAAGGAAGCAATAAAGGGCACATTAATAGCACTGCAAGGTCTCAGCTAGAACGACATGTGTGACTGTGACCACCTGAGCCGGGAGCAGAGGGGGAGCCGCAGGTAGGGCAAGTGCTGGGGCTGAGGTTCTCCAGCACAAACCTAAGCCTCCAAGCCCCCAGCCCTGCTGTGTCAGGCAGATGGCACATGCACTCATGTGTGCTACCCCACAGTGCCCACTCACTTCTCCATTTCCCCCAATCTGAGCTTCTGGGACAAACTCAGCAGCCCTCACGCAAGCCTTGGGTCTCACTAAGGCCAGCATAGGAGGGGCTTATTAGTTTGTAAGTTAACTTCTCTGTAGGTTAACTTTTCCCGATTTATTTCTTATGGAGGAAGATAACAAAAACAGGCCACAGTGACGGTGCCATGTATTATGCAAATGTTTGTCAGTTAATATTTGTGTTCCAGCAAGGCAAGGACCAGACAAGTGATGCCTTGGAGTTGCCCTCCCTTGCTGGAAATACGCTGAGGAGCTGCTGGGGTTCTCTGAGCAGGTCATGACCCAGCTGTGACACCTGCAAAATTCTGCCAGGCAACCCCAGCCTCACCTACCTGCATGCATGCTCACTGCTCACACTGGTACCTGCCACCACATGCTCCTCTTCAGCTACAGAGCAGCATGTGTGAGCAGAAACTTTCTAAATTTAGCCCTGCTTCTTCCTGCTCCAACCTTCTCCTTCCATAGCACAGGAATAATGGTGGCAATCTCTTCTGGCAGCAAGCAGAACTAAAAGGATTAATCTGCTACATCTCTGTAAAAGTACTCCAATAATTTTAAGAGGAGCAACTACTGAACAAGATTAGCAATAGACGAGAAAAAACCAGAATAAGCAATAGGGACCTCTACAAAAGCACATGCCGAGGTGTCACACCTGCCATCCCAGCCATCCAGCACCCCAATAGAAACGCCTGCTGCTTCACCCTCCACTGAGGTTCAACAGGCACTGGATGCAGACATGTCCTACTCCTTCTGCTGCCCTCCATCATGTGCCCCTGCTGCCCTGGTTACACTCTCACCAAATCTATTTTTGTATTGTTTTTTGCCACAGTTTTTGAAGTGCCTGAAGGAAGCCAGTACCACTGAAACATGGAGTGATTGGGTCGCCAGAGATCTCCAGGTGGGCTCCTGGCCACACCATGTCCCAGTTCTGGTTACTGCCACCACACACAGCAGTGAGTTCTGGGACAGGCACCTGCTGCTTGTTCTGGCTCTGGACTGCCAAGGGGAACACCTGTGCTGGGACGAAAGCCTGGCAAGACAGGGGGACAGGCTCACCATGCCCAGAGCGTGCTGGCAGGGCAGAGCAGGCCCATTCCCAGCCCCAGCAGGCTGATACCTGACCAGCTGCCAGCAAGGCACACGATCCACCCTGTGCTGGGCCACAGGCCACCTGTGCAGCACAGCCTGCTTTAGCAGAAGTCTGGAGACACTGTGACACATCCCTGCTCTCTTCAGGGAGCTGCAGGACAGCCCAGCACCCACTGCTTTAGGTTTGCTCCCTCCTCTCCCCACACTCGGCAGAGCCATGACACTACACACTGGCTACAACAACCTGCCGGCACGAAGCAACACAGATATTTGCAATACGACCGGCACTGTGACCTAAATTCTACTTCTGCAAAACGAAGAGTCACTCCAAGCACCTCCCTCATGCAGCAAGCATACTTGCTTTGTTTCCTTTTAGATTTAGGACACAGTTTTCTAGCCCTCCCAGGAGGTTCAGGCACACAAAGGAACTGCAAAGGGAACGGTGACCAAATCGCAACACCACAGCTAACAGAGAACGTGTAAAATTGTTTGCCAGGCAATGCAGCAAAACAGGAAGAGCTGCATTTAAAAACCAGTAGGAGTTTTACTGCCCCAGCACACTGGGGCTGACAAGACCATCCACTTGGGTCTACAACTCCTCAGGCCTCCTGCAGTGCTCCAGCACCAGCACCTGGTACTCCTTGCTGAGCACATCACCAGGACACAGGTTCTCCATGTTCTGCTTCCCACCTCCAGCCATCTCATCCCGTCCTCACTCCTTCCTGGCTTAGTTCCGATTTTAGGGAGTTCAGCCTCAAAGAAATATCCTGGATGCTACTCCTCTTGAAAGTATTTGGCAGCAGATGATCTTAAGTTCTTCTTAAAAGGTGTGTGCGTATGCCAGAAAGGCCATCAGGCTCAGCTATGCTTGTCCCAGGAAAACAGACAAACAGGACAGAAGGAATCCAGCTGCTCCAGTCCACAGGTCCCAGGCAATCTGGGCATCCACACTTCCACTTCTTCACTGAATACATGAATAAAGCTAATCCCACGTGAGACCTCCGGAGCACAGGTTTCCCACCTCTCCTGGTGGGCTGGGCCCCACCTGCCTGTCCTATCAGAGCTCCAGGGGCAGCCGCTGGCCCCTCCAGCGGGCAGGAGCCTTTGCAGCAGCCTCAGCATCCTCACACCTGCCGCTCCAAGGCCGAGGGAAGGCGCAGGTGTGAGGGCAAGCCCAGCAACGGCTTAGCAGGAGCTGTACCTCTGGGAATGGATTCGGTGTCAAGTGTCAGCACGTAAATTGCTATTGGCTTCTCAATAAGCAGCAGCAGTGAGCTAAGTGTTTCCCTGTGTCGTGCAGGCTCTCTCTGACTCAATACAGCAGTATTGACAGCACAATCACAGGGTAATCCAGGCCCCACTAATATCTCAGCACTTCCTCATTGAAAATACACTTTCTACTTGGACACCAGCCCATTAGCACGGGCTCCATCACCAGTGTCCCCCCAACCCACCAGGACATGCACCAGCACGGCCTCCCGACACTTCCTAGGGCACAGCCCAGGGAACCACAGAAAAGGGCTCTTTGCCATGAGAAATCACCAATGGAAAACGGATGAAAGCTAATCAGAAGGTCTTTATGGCTCAAGTCTCTGTAGGTTCTGGAAAAAATTGGTATTTCCTTCCTAGACAAGAGAAGTTCATTCAGGGAATTAACTCTGTTCTTGCCCCTGACCCTCTGCCTGTCATCTGTCCTCACTATCTTATCTCTAAACCTCCACCATACGTTCCTCCAGGCAGCAGCTTCTCCTTTCATTCATGGAAAACAAGAGACCTGCACCTGCACAGCACGAAAACCTACACCGTACTCCCTTAGTGCAGGGCACGAATGCTCTGGAGGATCCTTAATACTCTTCTGGCATTTGGAGAAGAGGGAGGTTTGCTAATTTGCAGGTATCTTGTATTACCAGCCACTTGAAGACAAGATCAGAAAGTGAAAAATGTTAAAAAAGCTGGCGGGGCCTGGTGGGCCCCTTGGGCTGGCTCAAGCACCTTGTGTCCCCCTCACAGGGTCACCCACAGCTCCCAGCCCGCCGAGGCACGCGGCTCCACGCTCCCCACATTCACAAGCTGCATTCACGTCGAAAGCTGGTGCCTCACCGCACGCAGCACACAAACGGGACTGCAGAATGGGCTGATCCACTCATTTAGCTTTAATCTATTTTGGTAACAATAACAGCAGGCCCAGGAGGACAGACACCTCGAGGAGGGCAGCACAGAGGGCGCCCAAGGCCTGCTGCTGCCCCACACAACTCTTTCTGGAGACCATCCACAATGACTTCACTGCCACTGCTGCCACAGAAAAATGGTTAATCTAAGGACCAAACCAGGAAACTAAGAATGCCTTTTACAACCACATCCCAACATGCCAGGCACAGTGCCACATCTTCAACCAACACAACTCTATCACGTCCTATGCTGACATGTGGCAAGCAACCTTCCACCTCACCAAGGCCATAACAGTACCAAGCTACTGGAGAACAGCAGATAAACTATGGGAAGCACTTCCAACAGGGCATGCTCTGGCCCCGTTCCCAGGTGGCCCAGCACCAGGCTCTCCCACTGGACAGAGCATGCTGCAGAGAGCTGAGCAGAAGCATTTGAAAGAGAACCCCTCTGGCACAGCCAATGTGCCACTGTCGGAATTTCACAGGCAGGGTCAGGAGCCTTCTGGGGAGACAAGGAAGGTGATTTGGTCTGGAGGCAGACGAGGAGCAGACCCCTAGTTAGGAAGAGGTTAACACTGCTCCTGCCTGCAATCTGATAAATGGTCTGCAGAAAGCAGGTTCTCTCACTTTGAGATATGATGTCACTAACCTTTATTGATCCACAATCAGAGAACTTTGCTTATCTCTCTCCTGTGATATGCCCTCCTGTACTCAACTAGTGTTTAATACACTGCTGGGCATCTGGCAGTCGCTACAGCTCCCACCACACCTCTGCTGGCCCAGCAGGGACAATGTCTGACAGGCTGTGTCTGTAAGTTATGGACCTGCTAGCTCAAGAGGTAAAAGCAGGTGTCACCCCCTCCCATCCCACCACTAGGAACCTGTGTTCCAGGGAGTATGATACACCTGTACTGGAACATCTGGTGAGAAGAGGGGGCTAACGGTGGAGACATGGTTCCACATGGTCTCACAGCCTGGTGTACAGCCACCACTCTGAAACCGAGGTGAGCATAGGCCCTCTGAAGTTACTGTTCCTGCGGGAGTGTCTGTCTTAAGAAACTTCTACTGTTTTACAGAAACAACACTTTACTTTTAGCCTCAACTTCCTTTCTAATATTTGAGGTGAAACATGAAGTCAGGTGACTAATACAGGAACTATCAACGAGCCACTTGCTCCGACACCATAAACTGTATGCCCCAAATCCAGCAGGGTTTATTTCCAATACACTTGTGATGCCTGAAATCAGCTGAACAGCCAGGTAGCAAAATCTGTACCTTAAACAATTACATCAGTCATGTGTAGAGATGACTGGAGAGGAGCTTCACGTGCTGTTTTTCTGCTAGATAACACACACAGGAGCTGCCACCACAACCACAGCAATACTTGCGCACACGGCAGTGCAGCTCTCACTCACCTCTGAAACCAGGAGCTCACAGGCTCGACCAAACTGGAGCTACTGGACGGGTGATGCTTTGAAGGTTACATGAACCTTTCAGTGGGGAATTGGTCTTGTAAAGCTTTGGAAAAGACAGAGTAGTTTAGTTTTCCCACACCCATATAAAACAGCTGTGACCTATTTTACCCACTATCCACCCAAAAAACCACATTCTTGTATCACTGCAGGCCAAGTTTGAGAGTAGGAGGTAAATTTTTTCCCTCTGTGAAAACTAGGTGATGAAGCATGGGCACGGTGTCCCTAATCCCCAAAGCAAGATCCTAAGGAAAACAACCATGGTCTCAGCAACACTCCTCTTGGTACACCAAGAGCCCTCTCTGAGTCTGTGCTTCTGTGACTATAAATACACCGCTCTGTAGACAAGGCATAGGAGAAAATTAAGAAGAATTTGTCCACTTTGCAAAGGTCAAATTACTACATGTTACTGTTCTGATCCAGTCTAGTGATTTTTGCAGTTTCAGACATGCACAGAACTTGCCTTTTTTAATTAAAGGTCTATTGAAACACGTGCTTCTTAAAATAGTAAATTACAGCCTTCTTCAATTTGTGGAAATAAATTAGGGAACACTGTCCGAATGCCAGCCTTGGCAGAGAGCACAAAAATCCCAAACTTAGATTTCCTGCAGAGACATTTGAATTAGAGGTTTTAGACTGTAAACCATTAATATTCCTGCTCAGTCATTAAGTTCACGTACCAAACACTAAATATTTCAGGATGCAGAGGAAAAACACACAGGCCAGTGGCCGAGTCACCTCTGTCTCAGACAGCTGGAGAGAAATCATCACTGACCCACCAGTAAGAGCTTCAGCTGATCCCAATCCAAAAGGCAAACCTGGGTAGGCATGGAGATGCTGCTAATGAATGGGTTTCATCCTGATGCTGTCGCTCCCTTTTGAGTGCAGTGCAGTATTTCTGACAGAAGCCACCACAGGCAATGCTCTGCTCCACAGACAGCTGTGGGCAGCAGCTCCAGCCCTGACCAACAGAAATGGGTGGAAAACGAACTGAACTCCCAATCCATTATATGCCCCAGCTAAAAGGAGTGAGGAATTATCTACCATCCTCAAAGTTTCACAAAGCCTTTATCCAGTCTTGGACTGTGGGACTCTTAGCTGTGGCCAGAAGGAAGCAAAAAGCTCCAAGGAAACCCTTATCTGGAAACAGTAGAAAAGCGTTGTTCCAACCTGCCCTTGCCTTGGGCATCAGCATCACCAGGCGTGAACAGGATTCAAGTATCTCAATACAGTAAAGACTGAGTCACCCTTTTTAACAGCATCTTTTCTGAGGATCTGGCCCACACAGGATTTCCCTCAGCTCTCCCATTGCCTCAGCTCTTCTGACCAGGGGAGACAACCTGCACAGCTGCTCCCCTTTAGCTGCCCATCACTGCCAGCATCGCACCAGGAGCTACCAGAAACCTAAAGACGTAATTTGGACTCTTCGGCTGCTCAGATGTTTCCTCCATGAAAAAGCTTTCAGGGTAAATATACCCTGCTGCAGTTCAGCATCTCCACTCCATTACAGATCACGAGACTCAGAGATTCCCTGCCAAAACAGCAGACTTGGAATAGTTACAATTTTTAATGTACAGTCTATACGATCTTCACAACATCAGGGAAAATGCAGCTCAGTGCAGCCAGCAAGGAAGTGGCCAGATAAAGAAATTCATTGCTGGAGGATGCAGCTTTTAGATATAAGCATGTTCCAGGGCAGTCTGGAAGAGCTGTCTCAGACCAGTCCCAGCTATGAATTCCCAGGTACTTCTGGAAAGTGTATCTGCCACTGCTGGGATGCCAGGCAGAAGAGACATCACTGCTCGAAGTGCTCAGCACAAGCTTAGGATAAAAAAGTGGTAACACTATAGGCCCATCTTCCACCTGGCAGCAGTTTCATATGACAAGAACCTTCACTTCACTGGATTTAATGAAAGAAATGGGTTTTTTATATCCCTTCACCATGGTATTGCTGTCACCACCTCCAAGACCTGGGTCCCCTGCTCCAGCTACAGACCACTCTGGATGTGAATTCCCAGAAACATCCCTACTGCCAGCCCTGTAAATCCAGACAGGTGCATAGTTTTCTCCCAGTAAAAGCCCAAACTGGACCCAAGGGGCCAACAGAAACCCCCCAGCTGAGCACCCCTCTCCACACAGGGACCCCCAACCTTGCATCCCACTATGTTGAGCAGGCCCAGTCTGGGACCCTAAGGGCAGAGTAGAAAGGGGAGGGTGGCTGCTGCTCCTCTTTATTTAAAAGGTGCTGCTGGAGGTAGAAACACATGAAAGTCCATGTAGGACAAGGGAAGGAATTATCCCTCCCATTGATTTTCGCTCTGGGGTATTAGAAAGAACACAGCATTTATCTGGAGATTTCTTCCCAAAGCTAGCTATGGACTTTCAAACGTAAATGAGACNACGGGAGTCTGGCAGGGGCTCTCTGATCCATGGCCTCTTGGACAGCTGAAAGCCCCTCTTGGGCCGTGCCTCAAGCCAGGAGTCAAGGGGCAGAGCCCAGGGCAGGCAGCAGGGAAGGAGCGTAGGGCAGTGGGGTTCCCTGCAGCCATGTCTTCCAGCAAGCATCCCTGCCTGAGAGTCCCTTCTGCAGGACCACAATCCCAACAGCACTGGGACCTGATGGCATCGGCCACTCCACGCCAGGGAAGGCAGAGGGCTGGGGGCAGCTCCCTGGCTGGACACAGCTGAGGGACACAGGCTCACTGCCCCTCCAAACTGTCTCCATCCTCCAGCAGCCAGGGCTGGACCAGGAGCTGCAGGAGGCTCAACCCAGACCAGACAAATCCCTTCTTGCAGCATTCCCAACAGGTACCCACCTCAGTGCCACCCCACTCGGTGCCACCCCCAGTCCTAAACCCCCTGTCTCACACGGGCATTGGCTGCCACCCCACAGCCCCACTCGCTAGGAAAAACCTTAGCAGCCTCGTCTCCCGTCTCTGTCTTTCCCAGGTAGCTGGGAGGGTGTAATTGGTGAGGCAGGAGATTAGAAATATCGGCAGCCTCTAAGTAAGACTTTAATTTACTGGCAGATCAATAGCGCTAGGGTTATATTGGCAAAGTGTCTACAACTCTATTGACTCACGCAATTCCTCTTATCAATTTATCAGAAATCTGGAAGCCAGAAGATATTGTTTGAAGAAAAAAGGCAGCAGGAGTTTGAACACTTAGCATGGGCTGCCCAATCAGGCACTCAGCACTAAGCGTTTTACAGCAGATGTATCAGCCGCAAAGGAGGCCAATATGATATGATTAAGAGCTAACTTGCTCCCTCACATGCCACACAGCCTTTTTAAGCTGCTTTTCACCTCAGACCTTTGCACTGAGACAGTCACTGTAACAGACATGGTCCCACTAGCCCAGATGGAACTAGAAAAATCCCTATTTCACTCTGCAAGATCCTAAATTCAACCCCTCCTGCCTGGACCCTACCCAGGCTCACCTGGGCTTCCTATAAAGTCTCAGCTTTACAGAGTTAAAAGCCAACTACAGCATTGGGAATCTATTAGAAGGATTGCAGAAAAATCGCCATTTCTGTACTTCTTCAGAAAAATTCAGCATGGCAGAAGGACAGGTCTACAGTGTCACATCCCTTTGCCTTGCAGGGTGCGAAATGGAAAAGCAAGAGTAGGGAAAAAACACATCTCCCAGACCTAAAAATCCAACGACGACAAACACTGCTGGGTACGAGATGCGTTTCTTCACCTCAGAGGGGCGTTGGAACACGAAATCAAAATAAAATACTCCAAACCCCCTCTCTTTCATTAGTCCTCAGATGACTAAAAAACATGCAGCAATTTGGGCTCTGGGACCAGGCAATGTCTCTTGACCACTGAGCTGCCACTCCTGGGAACTTCCCTTGATAGGATGGGGAGCACCTTACTAATGGGTACATCCCCTCTTCCAGCTGGATGAAATGCTTCAAAAGTTACCACTCCACCTCAATTTCACTCCTCCACCCTCATGCAATGGGGCACCAAGGCTCCAAATATGAATAAGGTGGTGACAAGTATCAACCCAGGGGCAAAAGGGTTCTGGTTTCCAGGTGGAACTTCCCAGTCCCTGGCCTCAGGCTGGAGGTTGTCACCCCTGCTACTGAGAAGCCACAGCCCTGCCTTCCAGGGGAAAAACAAAGGCTTAAAAACCAAACAGAAGTTCTGATGCAATAACTGTGAAAAAGCCCTGGCTGGAGAGCAGAAAGAGGCAGGGTGGGACAAGCATAACTGCCTGGGCTCCTGATGATGACCGGGAGCCACAGTCTGGGCACCACCACGGCCCCCTGGACCAGCTCCTGTCCAGGGGTGCCCAGGGTCTCTTTGCTGCCCGTCCCATGTACCCCAGAGCACAGCAGGTAACTCCTCCAACCTGTGGCTTGGGCAGCTCTGGCAGACCCAAACACCTGCGGGGCCCAAAGAAAATCAGATGGAATGAAAGATTAAAATGAGTAAAATCCTTGAGCCTAAACAAGGACACAAAGATACCATTCTTGGGAAGGGAAGAATGCCTGCCTTCCCCTCTGTTCAAGCAAAAATCCACCTCACAGCTGGTGTTGAAGGCCAGCAATTCCCACTGCACTGCTGCCATGTCCAGCTCACCAGAGCCACCCTTGGAGCCTCTCGTCTGGTGAGAATCATCCATCTCATGGCATTTAAGGTGCTCAATCCCAGCATTAGAAAGCAAACACTTGGCACCTCCAGGACATACGGAGTTGGCTTGGTTCTGCTCCTCCACAAAGCAACTGCCAGAGCCAGAGAGTAAACATTCATCTGGACACACAGAGCATCCAGCTACAGTGACCCCCTTCAAGCCCTCAACAGACACCTTTGTCCTGAGGTCCATGAGGGTCTGCGGCCAGTTCATGCAAATGGAACTGAACTCCCTCTTAGGACACCCGGCACCCTCAGCGCAGACAGCAGGAGTGGGAGAGCGGGTGGAGCAGCTCAGACCACCGAAATGGGGAGAATAAAGACCTTTTGCTTAAGCTCCAGGAAGCAAAGAGAAAAAACACTAATTAACTCAGCAGCAAGTTGTTAGTATTTGCATACAAATGCAGCCACAAATCACGACAAACAAGGCAGGACAAGGCAAGCCCATTAGTACACAGGGATCCAGCCTGGCTCCTGTGGGTCATGGCAGGCAGGCTGCCAGCTGCTCCAGGGGTGCACAAGGAACGGGCCCTTATCTCCACCAACACTCCTACAACCAGCAGCAACAGAAGCCACAGGGATAAGGTTTTCTTCCATGTAAAACAAAGGAACGGGATGAATTCTTCAATCCCAGTCAAGAGTAAAGTAAGAGCTGTGAGAGAGAAGCCAAAATGAAAGCTCCTTCCCCGGGATGAGGGCAGAGCAGGCTTCCCACCACGGTGGCCATGCAGGGATGGACAGACTCACATCACAAAGAACAAACCACACCTGATGTAGCAAAAGAACGTACCCAAAAGCCTGAAACAAACTACCTGAGCAGAAAAAAAAATCCAGCTACTGCAGCAGGTCAGCAAGTTTAGCCTTCCAGAAACCACTACAGCAGTAGGCTTTATCACACATTTCACCTGATTGTGCCTCCTTGCTCCGGAGGTTTCTCCTCCTTGCCCAGCAGAGGCTGCAGGTGCAGCAAACCTCCCAGCTCAGGCCCTCCCTGCACACTGGCCAGCACCCTGATGGACTCGGAGCTCCCTGCATTTACACACTCTGCATTTGCCTAATGAGTCACTTATTACTGCTGAGGACTCAGTACTATACAAGTTTACTATTTTTCCTCTTGCAAGAAAACAAAACCTGCAATTCCACTGTTTGGGGTTTTGCTTAATTGTGTGTTCCTCCCCTCCCAGTCCCCTCAACTGGGATCTCAGGATTTAAAAGAAAACTCCAGCAACTACGAGTTCACATCAAGGCTTAACAAAAAGAAAGAAATATTTGATTTCTAATTCTAAATAGGAAACTCTCATTGGCAAGATCCCAAGAACCCTTCCACAGTGACTTTTATTAAATGCAAGTTTCTCATCACTGCAGCTCCCAGCACAGAGCATCAGCTCAGGCAGAGAGCAAAGCAGCACAGCCTGGCCCTGCCATGGGGTACACGGAGCCCCCTGCACAGGGGGAACACAGAGCCTCAGGGCAGTGCTGGACACCAGCAGGTAGGTAATTAGGTAATTGCTTAAATAAAACCAAAATCAGTTTCAAAACCTGCAGCAAATACTTGGTTTGGAACTGAACAGTGGAGGAGGGAGCTACCCTGGGAGGAGAAGGAGCTACCTGGGGCAGGTACAGACCCCTCAGAGAACAGGATCCCGATCCTTCAGAAAAACACTGGGCAGTGCTGCTGCAGAGGAACAGGGGGTGGAGGGGGAGCAAACAGATTGTTTGTTTATTTAAGCAGGTGAAACTACAAACAGAAGCCATCCAGGCTGCCAGCTCCAGGTGCTGGCTTCGCAGGGAACACAGGGAACGCAGCGGGGCATGCAGCCCGCGGTGGCGGCTGGAGCAGCAGCAGGCACAGCCCAGCGACGGGCCCTGGCTGCCAGCAGCCCCAGCTGCTCACCCACTGCACAGCCCAGCAATCTGCAACCAGCGCCCCATGCCACAGCTCCCAAAAGGAGAAGGATGCTCAGAAGGAGCCAGGGCACTGTGGGGACCAGCTCATCCTTCCGTGGCAGAAGGACTCACCCTTCAGCTAAGCCTAAGCCTCAGCCACAGCTCAGTTCCCTTAGGGGAAAGGGCTGTGCAGGCATCCTCTAAGTTTAACCATACTGTACTCCTGGAAGGGCAAAACAGTAATAAAATAAAGATGACTAAAAGAAGTGCCTTCCTCCCAAGCACCTACACCAAATGCACACTTAGTTCCCAGCCCCACACTGGGACCAAGTTTTTGGCTGTGGCAGCAGCAGAGCAAGTGCTTCTCTGGGAATAGTCCTCAGTCCTGCCTGCCTGTTCCCCTCTCCTCCAGCAAAGCCATTTCAACCCATCTCGTGTAATTATTTCAAATTAAAGGGAAGCTGGCAAAAAAACCAACCAAAATTAAAAATNAAGCCAGGTCCCTTCCCTAAACTACTTCCCTGTGCCACTGCCACAAAGGTCTGCGTCAGCAAAAGGAAAAACCATCCAGGGCAAGGCTGGCCTTGGCAGCAGCGTAAGTGTCACACATAGACAGGACATCAGCCCTGCAGGTTCTCCAGGTCCTGCCTCAGCATCACTGAGCCCTCATTGTGATTTACTTGCCAAGAGTCCCTACACACAGGTAAACAACAGGAGTTCAGCGCAGGCGTGTGAGCACAGCAGTGTGAACCTGCTCATGGACATTCCTGTTTTGGTTTGAAATCATGTTGCTTTGGTACAGCTCATAACTGTTTCCAATTCAATTAAGCCAAACTAAAATAAACCCTCCTTGAACTGAAAATAATGTCCACAGGGCATTCTAATGTGCAAGTAAATCCTTTGAAAAAAAAATAATAAATCAATGCAAACTTTTCTAAGCAGGAAGAGTGCTGGTAAGCATAGGGTATTTGTTCTGAAAACCTCTGAAACAGTCAGATTGAGGAGCCAAGCACAGTTTTCACCAGACACTTCTCAGAGACCAACTGCACTGTTTACCTAAGACAGTTAAAAGGGTATCAGCAGCGTGAAATGCAGTCAGCTTCAAAGTCACAGTCTTGAGTCCTAAACATGCCACAGCAGCCTCATTTTAGGCAAACACAGGCTCTATTTTTGTGAAGTGTTTCTCTTCCTCTGCTGCGCAAGAGGCTCATACAAGGAAGAAGGAACTTTAAAATATAAAACCAACCAAACAAAAAAACTTTTACACTCAAGACACCATGAAAAAGAAAAACACCTCTGTCCTTTCTCCCACAGTACTCACTGCAGCTATTTCTACCGAAAGAAACTTTATGTTATTTTCTTCCCCTTTTCCTGCAAGCCTAAGACTCTCAGTCCTTTTATTTCGAGTCACTGGGGGCCCAGCAGCCATCTCTGGGGCTCAGGAACTGCCTTAGCCTCCTCATAGTGACCTGGACCACGGGGCTGACTTCAGGTCCCCATCCCCTCTGTGCTGGTCACGCACAGCCAAGAGCATCACTTGGAACTATTCAACATCCAGGTAATGCCATTAATGGAGACAGCTGAGTCCTAACAAAAGTAAATTCAAGCAGCAGTTGAGAAATCACCCAGTCCTGCTCCACAGTCCACCATGGCCTTCAACAAGACACAGACATAGCTTTTAATATCCCAAATATTTGCGTAAGGGAAAACTGTGACCAAAGTGCTTCTCCCCTCCACCTCCTGGCACACTGCTCTTCAATGGCAGCTGGAAGTTTTCTGGTTTCTCCACATTCTTTTTCGTTTTAAAATGCAGAAGACCCACTCAGCACCATCAACAGCAAAATACCCATGTCTGTGCCCAACACCTCTCCACTTATTCCTCCAGTGGTTGGCAACTTCAGAACTCGAGAGGACAGCCAGTGCTTCTTGAGGAATCGCATCAGATGCATCCCACTGACCATTGCTACTTCATGGGCTTCATACCCAGAACCAAGAAGGGGCTGAGAAAAAGATTGGTGGGGAGATAAAAAACAGAGTGCTGACATCCAATTCCTGCCTAAAGTAAGCAGACATCCACACAGCCAGTGGCTGCTTGGACTGAAGGAAGGAAACCTCCAGTCCCAAGAGTGCATCCCATCACTCCAGAGACACAAAGGGATGCTTAGACGAGGAATATTGCTAGAGAGGTGGCTGGTTGGACACTTCCAGTTACACTGCCAAGAGCCAGAGGACCTTGCAGGGGCCCTCTGGCAACTAGGTCTGCAGCCCTGGGCACAGCTGGGAGGTTTCAAGAGAAGCTAGCCATGCTGTTCCTCCTGTGAGGCTGACCCCAGCCACTGCTCTGCAGAGCAGAGTCCAACCCTCCTCCTCCTCCTGCATGGGCTCCAAGCAATCCCTCAGGCACTTGCAGAGCTTGGCTCCATTGTTCACACATCTGCAGTTCCAGGTGAAACCACTGCAAGCCTGCCATGAAGGCAGATTTCCACGCAAGGCTGTGCTGGCACCAGACCCATCACCTGGGGAATTTCCAGGATCTCATGCAAATCTCCAGGACATCCACATTGCCCAAAGTAAAGAGGAAACAGTGGAGAGGCTGGTTAAAATAAGGCAAGCAGGAAAAAAAAAAAAAAATCTGTGGCAGCTCCTTCAGACAGGCACCGCTATTTGCCAATCAACAGGTTTCTGAAACAGCAGAGGGGCATGTGGTGCTGACTGCCCTGCCCAGGGCTGGGCATCCCACACCAGCACGCAGCTCACGACGTGCCCCGTGGCCAGCAAAGGGCACAGGCTGGCAGAAACGTCAGCTCACCACCTGCTCTCCCCTCTGCCAGCCATGAGGTACTGCCACAAAACCCACCCTGCCAGCCCTCCTGCAGTACCAGCCTGCTATGGGGCAGTGCATGCTTCTTGTCCACCATCCTCACTCCTTGACCAAACAGAACCAAGCCAGCCAGCACACTCCACCATGCTGCGGCCTCCTCCAGCTGTCCGCAGGCCCAACACCATGCCCACAGGAGCTCATCCTGAAGAACAGGAGCTCAGAATGCACACCTGCCTACACCTTCATATGTGCCTTTACTTAGATTCTCTAGGACTACAAACCCTAGCCAACATAACCAGTCCTCCACCCCAGTGCTCTGTGCCCCAGAAAGTACCTCTCATCAGGAGGGATGAGATGGTGCCACAAAACAAGGACCAACCAGCTCCATTTCTCCAGTACTATAGCACAGGTCTCCAGCACAACGCCCTGCTGGGACGTGCTGAGCTGCTCTGGACAATCCTGCTGCTCCACAGCCGCCCCCAGTGCAGCACTGCTCCCATTTAAAATTTAAGGATGCAACAATGCTCTGGGGATTTAAGACATGTTATGATTTTTCACAATTAACCCCCACTTTCAGTCCCTGCATGTGAACTATGCATCATCCCATTTCATCCTCCAGCTGAGGCAAACACTTGGTGTCTTGCCCAAAGTCAGCGTCAGAGCTGAAACAGATCTTCCGACTTCCAAACAAGCTCACAATCTTAAGCTGCTTTTAACTGTCTCCATGGAAGATGAAAAACAGCGAGAAAAAAGGAACTAGGGAAGGAAGTATGTAAGACTAAAAGAGACAAAATTAACAGGAGAAAATTAAAGAGGAGAAATTTAGGCTCTGACATCTGAAGTAGCTGTGTAGGAGCGCATGTCTGGGTGCTGCAGACCCAGCTTGCAGAAGAAAGGCAAGAGCACCCCATTCCTCAAAATCAGATGTGAAAGTGCTGACTGCAGCACTCTGGGGACAGGGTGCCTTCACCTCCAGTGTCTGGGCCCAACACTGTCCTGGGCACCTGCTGTCCCCTGCCCCCAGCAGCCCTGGGAGGGATGCCCTGCTCCCACCCCTGTTCCTCCACCTAGCTGAGTATGAATGACAGTGGGCCTGCTCTGTGCTGGCGGCTGGGGAGCCTCACTTCGACACCAACAAAGCAGAAGGTTAATTTGAACCTCACAGCCCTGCTGCTGCGCGCTTGTGCCTCCTCCTCGCCCTCCCTCCTTGCTCTCCTTTCTGTGCAAAGCCTGACATCTACAGTTCTCTCTGGCACAGTCAGGGGCTGCGGTGGGAACCATGCAAGGACACGGGGACGTGGTGGCCGGCTGCCCTCCGCTCCCCGGCCCTTGCTCAGCCACATGCCACAGCACAAAGTAACCTCAGCCCGAGCAGGGCACAGGCACCAGGAGCAAAGACCACCCCGCGCTACCACTCCAGCAGCCATGAGCACACTGCTACAGTTCACTCGAGAGCAGTTGCTGCCCTGGCACTGACACCCAGCACTGTCCAGTGCTGCACAACCAAGGAACCACGGCCCAGCAGCATCGCCTCGGCAGCCACCATGAGGGAACCCCCACGCCCCAGCACGGCAGAGCCCCTGCCCTGCTTTCAAGGTACCCAAGGGCCTAGGGTTTGTAGTCCTAGAGAATCTAAGTAAAAGCCTCTGCAACACCAGAAGCACAGCCGAAACACACAAGCTTCTGTGCACAGCCTGAATCCAGAACACCTCCACAGTGCAGGAGCATGGCTGGTTTGCAGACTCTGCAGCTCTCAAACCTGTGCCTCAGACACCAAGTAGCTCCGTGCACTTCCCCTGCTCAGTCTCCTGAACCAGCCCCCAAGGCCTGCCAACATGCTTTCTCACCACATGGTACCTCAGCAAGCACACCTTGGGCAAGAAGCCTCCGATTCTGCATCATCTCAAGCAACATGCACCTGACTGCACTCATCAGCCCAAACAACCTGCACCTGATAGCAGTTCAGCCAGCTGTGCCTCCACACCCTCCTCCGCCTCCCCCTTCTTCACCCAACTGCAATATAACAAGAAGACCAAAACCCTCTGAGCCCACCAGCCATCACAGTCACTGAGGAAACCCAGTGCCCGACCCAGCAGGATCAAGCACATCACTGCCATGTTACCATCAGCAATTCCATTTGTGTGCTGAGTTCTGCATTGAGTGTTTACACAAGGCAGCCGGTGGCCGTGTAGAAGGAGGGTTAAACCCCCTGCTACCTAACTAAGCCAACCAGCCATTTTGGAGCCAGGCTGCCACTAGCCAGGAAAGCGCAGTTGGAAGCCCGAGGTGAGCCCAAGGCAGGACACAGAGTATGCTGCTGCTGGGACCTGAGGGTTTGGGAATAGCTCCCATCTTCTCTGGGCAGGGTCCAGTGCTTCAGCAGGCACACTTGGGCCATGAAAATAAACACTAAGAGCTAACATGTTACAGGCCCCATAGACTCCACTTTCCCAGATACTGGGGCAGGTGGAGGACGGGAAAAAACCTTCTACCAGAGCTGCCAAATACACTGTCTGCTCCAGCATCACTGCCAAGCCAAGGCACCTGCGCAGCTCAGCCCTCACCACATTCAGTACCTGAAAACCTGGTTACCACAGGGCCAGCATCCTCATGTTCAACAGCAACATGCACCACACGGTTCAGAACACTGTGAAATGTTTGTTTTCCAGGAGGGAATAAACAAAATACTGCTGGTCCTCTTTGCCTTTTCATAGCGAGAGGCATGTTTAGCACTTCTAACACAATGAAATTACAATCAACAGCCAAGTGTCTCTCTCAGCAGCAAACTCAAGGGCAAAGCCAGGTGGCTGCAGCCTGCCAGCGGCACCCACTATCATCCTGCTGTCCCTCCACCTCAGCAGTGCCTGGAACATGGTGGCAGCCACCATCAGCTGCGGCCTGTGTTGAGCTCCCTTCCTGACATCCCCAACCAGAAAATAATTTTGTGTGGGGACGAACTTGTACTGTGCTCACAGCCACCTCTGACGTACACAGTACACACCTGGCGCTCACAGCCAGCGCACAGCCAGCGTTGCTGTGGCGACCAGCACCCACCTCCCGCACCGACAGATGGACACGTCTGTCCAGCATAGCCAACAAGGAAGCGCTGGAAGCTCTGGCTCCTTACCGGCGCAGGGAGACCCCAGCAAGACCCACAGCATCTCCGAGGGGAATGAGGAACACAGGGGTGGCCAGGGCTGGTGGGATCCCCAACCAAGCTGCAGGACCGCTGCCAGCAGCGAGGGAGGCCCGACTCATCCACCTTGTTTTGTTGCTTGGGTTTTTTTTTTTTAAACTAACTGGAATTTATCTATTTCTCCAATCCCTGCCTACACACAAACCCAACCTCAGGAGCAAACAAAAATGCCTGAATTGCAGATCAGAGACAAAGCAGAAGGCGAGCAGGCAGCCTGCTCCCACTGCCCTCACCTCACCCCTCGGCACGAGGCGGTTATATTTAGGTACCGCCACGGTCTGCGGTGCCGCGGCCCCCTCGGGCACGGCGCAGAATGCAGATTTTCCAGACAACAGACCACAACAGCTCCGTCAAAACCATTAGAGGCTGCAGCGCCCAGGCCTGCGCACAGATGTTTTGATTCCCACTCTCCTGCCACGACAGCCCTCGGCAGCCCCATCACGGCCGCCATGCGCTGGACATCCAGCCTGAATTTTGGCTGTCGAGGAGGGAGGGAGGAGAGAAGGGCAGCCCTGCTTGCCAGAGAGGAGCTCCTCTCTCTAGCCTCCCCCCGCATCTCCCCAGGGATGGGCAGCCTCCCCCAGGGCTCCCAGACGGCGTGGGGGATGACCCACCCTTCGAGAACAGGAGCAACGCAGTGGGGACAGCCCCCACAGGCACCTGCTGTGGAAGCCTGCGAGCGGCACAGGGGTCTGGCATGTGCTGGGCCAGAGGGACCTGTCATGACCTGGCTTTGTTTACAGCCCACTTCTCCTGCCAGCCGGACGCACCCACTGGTACACGGCCACCGAAGCCACACAAAGGCCAAACCTGGGCTGCGCTCCGGTGATGGGACGCAGGAGCCGTGAAACACTCAGCCGCTCCCGAGCCCATCCCTCCGGAATTGATCTCCGCAGCGCAAACACACCTCCAGCCCCGGCAGGGCCGGCACACGCCGCCGCCAGCACCCACAGAAGATGGTTGCCAAAAACTCTCCCATCGCAGATGTGAAAGCAACACTGGCAGGGAAACGTTCTCACAAGGGATCGAGCCCCCGCAGAACAAAACACGGCTTGTGAATAAAGTTGATGTAAAAGCCCACTAGTCGTTTTTCTGCTTCTCCATGCAACATTATTATTATTGCTATTAAATGTCATTTTGGAAAGCGGAAGGAGGTGTTAACAGGGAGACTGATGCAGCCAGCTGTGTGTCCATCAGTTTGGGATTCAGCAATTCCTGCTGAAGCCATTCAACCACTGGCCAGGCCCAAAGCAAATCTGCTCCTCCTGGCCTCTGGCACAACACCGACAGCAACTGGGGCGGGGGTCAACACAGAGAGATGAAAGAGGGACACATGCCTCCGCTTTTGTCAGAGCAGCCACCGCTGGGCCCTGGTGTGACAGCGGCCACAACAAGGCCAGGCAATGGTGCCAGGCACGCAGGGCCGCCCACACCGCCTTGCCCCGCCAAGCAGCACCTTGGCTCGGTCCTGTGGGAACAAAAGGCAGTGGCAGGGTCCGGAGGCTCTGCAGCAAAGGACCGGGGCCCCTGCGGCCGGCACCGCTGCGCGGGAGAGGGGCTGGAGCCAACTTCCTGCTGCCCTCTGTTCCCAAATGACCGCGTTAAAAAGAAAAGAGGAGGAGGAAAAAAATACAAATACAGCAAAGCAACTTCTGGGGCCAGATGCAGAGTTTCGCTCCCCTCTAATGTGCCTTTTCTTTGCTTTTGTTCCAGTTGAAGGCAGCCTGTGGAGCGGGAGGGACCGGGCAGGAGGCAGCTCAGGCAGCCGCACAGGGGAAAGCCCTCGACCGGCACGAGAGCAGAAGCCTGGCGAGCCTTGGGCCTCGCCGCAGGGCTGGCGCTTCATGGTGGTGGGGAGCTCAGTGTGATCCTGCTGTCGGGGGCCTGGGACGTGTTGCTCACACCCCTCCCGGCTGCTCCCTGGCCTCGGCTGCTGCAGCAGCCGAAAAGCCACGCTCGTCTTCGCTCAGTGCTGGACCAGACAGTGCTCCCTAATGAGGGAGCATTACAATCAGCTTGTAATGCTGAATTTTTAATGCTGCCGAGGGCTCTGTTACATAATAAAGGGGGAAACGGGAGCAGAGGGTGGCCGGTGGGGCGGCCTGATCCCCCCGGCCACGCAGGTGGCGGCCCTGGCCCAGTGGCCACCCCTCGCACCCCCTGACCCGCCGCTTACCGCCAGCGCCGCAGGACAGGGCGCACACGACGCCCATCGGAGCTCCTGCCCTGCCGGGAGGCTTGCACAAACTCTCCTCAAGTACGTGGAGGGGTGATGCCAAAACGCTGGCTCCGCACTCTGCCGCGGCTCGGCCGGGAAATGATTTAAAAGCAAAGTTCACGAGCATGTTAACGGCATGCTCTCGTATGTCCCCGCACACACGGGCTGCGCTGCGCCGCTCAGTAATACCCTAAGACTGTAAATCTATAACCACTGCAATGATTTAGTGATTAAAAACATGATAACATATTGTGTAACTGCAAACCACAGAATCCCTGCCAACTCTCCTCCGAGATACAGGAACAAAAATACAGAAAATGTGTTGCTTGCAGCGGTCCTCCTAAACTCGATAGAAAGATTTTAATAATAACAATGCAAAAAACCCAAAAAAAACCAAACCCCACAAACAAAAACCCAACTCAGACATCAGAAAAGGCTGGATATAAAGCAAGGCTAGAAAAAAAGAATATTTAAAAGAATTTAAAATACAGATCTTGCTCTAACAAATTACAATCTAAACATGCCTCGCTCTTTTCTCTTTTTAAGTTTGTCGTAACTGGAATAACTGGTCTTGTGTGATGTCTTGCATATTCAAAGTGCTTTGTAATAGGATACGGAGACCAAACCTTATTTGCCTAAACTCAATGGGTTTTATTTTTTCCCCTCTCTCCCCCCCATTTATTTTCCTTTTATTTTCCCTCCTCCTCCCCCTTTTGTCCCCTAACAGGGGGAGGGTGTGGGGGGAGGCAAAAGGAAGCGAGGGCTTTAAGCTGTAAGGAAAATACCTGAAAGGGGAAGCTGCAATCCGTAATACAGCCAGGAAAGCCAAATATTATACATGTATTTTTAAAGGCAGCTATGGGAGTTTTGGCCTCTAAGCAGCCAACTTGACCCCATTCTCTCTATTCTCTTATTTCCTCCGTTGCAGGATTCCTGCACCTTCAGTCGTATTCGAACTCAATGTGACCCTAAGGAGGGAGTCACCGAGTCTCCAGAAAATTGCTCCATATTAAACAGGAGCGAGAAGAGCAGAAAGACAGACAGCCGGCGCAGAGGGGACACGGTTGCTTTAGAGTCCAGGACATACGGAGAGCAGCCCCAAGCACAGCGGGAGAGAGAAACTGACCTTGCTCGGAACCAATTTTTGTATGTTTGTTTGTTTTTAAAGAAAAAGGATGAGGGGGGGGAAGCAACTGAATAATTAAAAAAAAAATAAATAAAAAGACGAAGACACAAACAAACGCAACCCAAATTATAAATAATTCACAGTCCGAATCCCGCGTGTGCGTGGCACCCATGCACGCCGTGCACAGCCAGGGCACATACACGCACACGCTCCCCTCGGAGGGTGCGTGCGGCAGCGGGAACCCGAGCGCCGCGGGTCCCGGCGGGGACCGACAGGGACCCGCGTTTCACGTAGTGCGATAAGCGCTGGGCGATGCAGCCCCGAGTCATTAACCCCAGCCCCGAGCGGGCTCGGCCTGCGGTGCCGCCCGCCCCCGCCTCCCTCCCGCACCGAGCCGCCCGCGGGGAACAAGAATCGCCGTTACTGTGCGTGGCCAGGCCGTGCGGGCCGCGGGGTGCGGGGCTCCGCGGGCCCGGGCCCGCCGCCGGCGGGG
>VZTR01008252.1:689221-713853 GCA_013400775.1 Chaetops frenatus | reverse complement strand
CTCACACTGAGCAGGCATCACTGTCCCTCAGTCACCCTGGTGACCCTTTGCTGGGCTGCCTCCAGCACGTCCCTGTCACTGTGGCACTGCAGGGCCCACAGCTGGAGCCAGCACTCCACACGCTCTTGGTGTGTTCTGGGGAGAAAATATTTTGTTTTAAAAATGCTCTATTAAGAGAGAAGGGTGTGAGCAGAACAGCAATGCTCAATTCAGTAAGCAATGAGAAATTTTAAATGGATAGCTCCACCTTAATTTTAGATGGAAGAAGGAAGATTGGTGTATTGCTGTAATGTGTTAATGAATTTTTTTCTGCCTTTTTGTATTATAAGTCATAAATGCCATGAATCAAATGGGTGTTTATTTAAAATTCATTAACAAGGCTTTTTGCAAAAAATTAGCTTATGAAAATGAGCAGAACATTTTTCTGCTGCATTTTTGGATCATTCTTCTTTAAGCAGTGTGCATCTCAATTCCTGGGATACATGAAAATCAGGCTTTTTATTTGAAGATGTGGAGAATTCCACTGTCAGGAAACTGAGTTTTGTTATAATAGAGTAACAGTGTATTGGGCCTTGGTAAGCCAGTTGTGATCAATCTAAAATTGAAATTAATTAAATATGAATCTTCCTAGATTTTTATTTGTTACTTTTGCCTGTTATTTTTAGTACTGTCCACGTAAGATGAAGTTAATAAAAAGCCAAAGTGCTGCAAGAATGTGACTATTCTTTGGTCATGTAGCACCTCATGAAGCATGGCAGGATACTTGTGAGGCAGCCTGTTCTGAGAACTTGACATTCTGAAGAAAAAAACTAAAAGATTTGGGTAGCTTACCAAGCTGTCAATTTTTCAGGCTTTTTAGCCAGCACTGCTACTGCATGCCAAACCTTGCAGAGGCTTAATTTGAGATACACCACCAGCTCAAAACAACTGTGTCTGTCCAAAGCACAACTGAAGGTGATAAAATTAAATGAATAGCTATGCTGTTTCCAGGGTAATCAAATTCACTAATTAGGAGTCCAGTAATCTCTGGTGTTTGACGTGGCCCCTCAGTGTTATAATTAATTCAGCCTTCAGTTTGGCAGGTTGTGGATTATGTTTAGATTATCACCCTGATTTGTGCCAGCTGGGCTTCATTGCACCTGAAGGCCTTTAATTTGAAGATTATCTGGAACCTTGATCCTAATGCTGGTGACCTCTGTTATCTCTGGTCTTCAGAAAGTGGTTTTTTGCTGGTCCATTTGCTCTGAGGAGCACAGCAGGCAGCCATCCACAGTATTTGTGGAGGTTCTGCTAATGACTTGGGATCAGCACCTACCCTCCAATTACAGTTTACTAATCTGGAAGCTAACAGCTGCTGAGGTCTCTGTGGTTCTGTAGAAATGTGATATATTTTCTGTGTCTAAATGAAGAACTGTGCAATGGTTTTGATTAGGAGTTAGAAGAGCTGCAGGGACAGTGCTGCTGTCTGCCTGATTAGCTAAGTCTGAACCTTTAAAGTAGCTGGCTTTAGAAGTCAGTCAGGCTGGGAATTGAGCAGGGATATGTTTTTAGGGCAATCTGTGAGCAGAGAACAGAAGAGATATTTCTAAAAAATGAAGTCAGCTGCTTACTGTTTATACGTCCATATCCTTGATCTAACATGAAGTTGTTGCCTCCCTTCTGTTCAGTGGAATTGAGATTAAAGGCTTGTTTGAGTTTTAAATAGCTCCATGGGTAAATGCAGATTTCTAAGATAATGACCAAAACCCTTTAAAAAAACCCTTTCAAAAGTCAGGTGAAATCCTTTTCAAAGTACAGCTATTTCCATAAACTTACCTTCACAAAATATTATGTCAAATAATTCACCACATATGACACCACCCTGGAGGATTTGGGCACTGGGACACTGGTTGTGATGGTTCTCTTCATTGTATCTCTACCAAACTCAAACTTTACCTCTACTTTTCACCACGATAAATAAAATTCAGATTACTGGCTGTTGCCATTAATTTGTTTCTGCTCCGTGCAACTTGCTGGAGGCTGGAAAGAAACATTCCAAGTTATGTGGCATTATTAACAACAAATACTTCCTGGAGAAGACTTGAACATCTAAGGAAAATAATGCCAAGGGACTGGGTGGCTCTGGCTCTGAACCACAGCACGAGCCTGGCCCTGTGTCTGGTACAGCCAAACTGCTGCTGCTGTTTGTAATGACATCCATGGAATGACTTTGCAACTGGCAGATTTGAGGTGCTGCCCCAAACTGGGGTGTCATGCACTCCCACGGGTTCCAGCATCTTTGCTGATTCAGCAGTGGGTAAATTTCCTCTGTGATGTGCTCTCCCCATGGAACACGTTACTGGGAGTGGGTACTTAATGAATAAATCCCATGGCAAACACAGTACTGAATTTAATTCAAACTTGTGAGGAATGTGAACTAAATATTTTAATTTTTTTTGTCATCAGATAGATTTCCTGAGTAGAGGCTTGCCCAAGACTTTCAGATGACAAAATGTTCTAGGGACGGCACCTTTTTATGCAACTGATACAGTCACAAGAATTCAAACAGCCTTTGGGGAGCACATTGTTTATCCTAAACACTATCCCAGTTACAGGAGTTTGCTTTAAAGAGGATTTGTGTATTCAACACAAGCTCTGGATTTACAGCATTTCACTTGCACGTTTCAATCAACGGGCTCCCTGCCCAAAACCTCTAAAATGCTTTTCCAAACCACAAAACCAACAAGACTCCTTCTGAATCAGTTCTCAGACTCTAATTTCACTACTTGTTTACTTCGAGCCTTTTCAATTAGTCTGGCAGTATCTCTAGAAAGTTACCAAAATGGGATACTGAGCCAATAAAAGAATAAAAAAATCCTTTCTGACATGGGATATTTGTTGCCCAAAATGTCCAGAAAATACCTCTGAAGCTGCTTCAGTGCAGTGACCTCCCCTGCTCAAAGCCTGAGTGATATTCACAGAACAGAGTGATATTCACAGGGACCTGTGAAACAGCCAGCAGCAGCAGTGGGGATGGACAGGCTGCCAGTTCTATTTATGGCTTTCCTTGTAGGTAGCTCCCCTACAGTTTTTCTCACAACATTTTTTTTGTTTTGTTTTGTTGGCTCTTTGTGGCTTTTTATGGCTTTCCAAAAGAGTTCTGCACACGATTTGTCTTTCTAATCCACATTCTTTAGAGCTATTGAAATAACAGGATTTTTTTTGTTGTTTTTATTTAGCTATGAAACTGGTGGATAATCCTTTCTAGTTAATCCAAAATATCCAGACATTAAAGAAATATTTTAATTTAAAACATTTCCTTTAATTTTTAAGGTATAAACAGCTTTGGGAAAAGTATCCAAAGTGTTTCATTGAGAGTATAAAAAAAAAACCCCAAAAGAACCAACTTTTGAACTCTATTTTTCCTCAAATTCTTTGTGTTCAATCCAAACACACAAATAATTTAGATATCAAATTATGGATTTTTAAAGCAAATGTAATAAGGAAAAAATCTTGGCAAGCTCTACTCATCTCATTTTCCTTCTAGCATAGCAGAGAAAATTTGGATAAAAAACAAACTGGACTTATTTTGTTCCTTTCAATACAGCCTGTGCCTCCTGACCTTCCCAGGGTGTGCATAGAAATGCCCTCTACAGCTTCAGATGGAGTTTTGGGAGAACCTTGCAGAGTGTGATCCTTGCTACCTATGTGTACAGGTAATAATAATAATCTCTTTAAAAATTCAAGGCAATTTCTGTTGCAGATCAGTTCTCATGTTCAGCATGTGAGGCTGAGGACCAGGCCCAGCTCCTCCTTGTGGGGCTGTTTATGTTCTGCTGTCCTTCTGGAAATCACTCAGCTTTGTGCTGATGCCTTTTCCCCTGGTCTTAGAATTATGAACCAAACAAGGCTAAGGGATAAAAAGGTTTTTACCTGGGTATTTAATAAGGATTCTTTGGTGCAACAGTTTGTCAAGGTGGAATATGTCAACACTCAGACACACATGGTATATCCTGTATATGATTTTATAGACTTTGCAAATTACCATATTTGATGAAGATTTCCCAATGAGAGGCTTAAATGAATGGCTTGATGTCTCCTTATTTTAAAGAATTGGCCCCAGATGGGCTTAATCTGAGTTTACAGAATATGTTCTAGAGAGAACCTTGGTTTCTCAAGGTAGTATAAGGCTTTGGGGCCTCCAGCTGTGAGGCCTTTAGGATGTTTGGTCGTCTGCTCTAGCAGAATACCAGGGCTGTGTTAAGCTATTAGGCTTAAAGAATTATAAGTATGGATGTTAAGAATAATGAGAATACATAAAGGTGTATATAAAGAAAAGGCAAAAAGCCATCATGGCATCAGTGCCAGTTCAGGGTTCACCTCCTGAGGGAGAATCCTTTGGCAGCTCCAGAGTCACTCCCAGCTCTGAGGTCTGAGAACATCCTTTCCACCTGTGACAAAGCAATCTGTGGCACCCCTGGGCATGGATGTTCCACCAAAACAACACTGACACTGTGGAAAATTCTCTGTAAATCGGTGTCCTCCTGTACCTGTCACACCTCTGCACTGCAGGGAGTCAATAGGGAAAGGCTTTTGACTTCATCCCTTCTGCTCCACTATGTGACTTAAAATCTGACAAGAGTTCAAGCCTTTTTTTGAAGAGGTGGGGGATTGGGCAAGGGTGTTTTCTGCTGCACGAATATCTCATCAGAGGGGTTTTTTGATGAAATGTGCAATTGCTTTTTAGCAAGATATATTTGTGAGGCAGAGGAAGGGAGCTGATAACTGGGGGTCACTTAGAAGTAGCTTCCTGATCTGGATAAATTAATGCAGGTTGAAAATGTTGTAATGCACACCTAAATGAGCAGCATCCTCTGTGAGAGATTCTCCAGAACTCTGCACCACTGCAAGAACATTGCTTGCCATGTGGCTTTCTCCAGGGAGGAATTCCAACAATTTTACTTTTAAGGAAAGTTGTGGATTGGAAAACATCAGCCCTTTGTGCAATTTGCCATTTTGTTTCTATTGATCCTCCGGAGTGTCAGACCTGAGTTGGATTTCCATGGCATCATGGAATTTACTGGACAGCCCAAGGGACTTGGAACAACATGTATAACTTGTATTTAAGGGGATCATTCTTTTGGTGCCCACTTCTAAAGGTGCTGTGGGCATCCTGCATTTGAGGAGATAAATGTTTCTGCAATGATGTGTGGAAAGAAGTCCCGTGGAGCATCTTTGGGATGTCATATCATGTGTCGTTAATGTAAAACAATGAAGTATTTAGAATACAATTGTGAATATTTGCCTGATATTTAATAAGGCCAAAAGGGTGAGGGCTTTGTCTGGTTCATTGCTTAACACAAACTCTTAGCATTTTCTGCATCTGCAGTTTAAAGTGTGATTAGCTTCACAGAGAAAAATTTAATTTTCTTTATATAATCCTATTATTGCAAATTATAATGACTTGATTCTCTCATGTAGATAGATCTTGGAAGCTTTCTGTTCAGTTCTTAAGATTCCCTCTCCAAATGCTGCTGGCCTTTAGTTCAGTTTCTTGGGAAGCTGAATCTCTTGAGGAAAGCTCTTTCTGCTTTGAAGATATCATGTTGCAGGCATCTGAACCCCTCAAAACCAAATTTGTTTTCTCATTCAAAGCACCTCTTTGCAGCAAAGGCCCTTTGTTTTTAAAGGGATATTGCCAATTAAAATTGGCCACTGAGGGTAGATAGATCAGCTTCAGACCTCTAAATTCTCATGGAAGTATTTTTTAAGAAAACAAATATTCTCTTTGCAGTATTTAGAACCTGAATATTTTAGCATCTAAAAACTTGTGGTGAGGTGGATAAACAGAAAGCCCTTTTTTCCCTACCCTTCTCAAGCCCCCTAAGTTCTGAGGTGCCAGCAAGTGGCTGTACAAAACATGTTTGCTTAAATTACCTTTTGCTTAGTTTCTGATTTTCAGTCCAAAAACTAAATGAGCCATTAAAGGAAACCACAGTAATGAGATGCACTACAAACCAAAACACACCAAGGGCAAAAAAGCAGGCTTTTAATTTGTTCAACTTAAATATCAAACATCTGGCTGTGATTGACGATGCCACTAAGCACATTAAGAATATCAGAAATAGACTTTTGCAATCAGTGCCTCCTCTGTTTGCCATTCTCTGTTTGCTCACTCATTTTCTTGGCACACAGTGGTGCAGGAAAATACTTGAAAGGGCACAGACTCTGAGCTGTAAGTTGAACTTTGGTTTGGATGTGGATCACTGGGCCTGGTTGCCAACTCCTTGTTCAGGCAGCTTGCACCACAGCTGGAACACACACACAAACACTCTGTTTCTGTAAACTGAGTACCCCAGTGCTGCTCAGGAGTCAGGGATGGGTGGAAGCATCTCTTAGAACAACAATCTCAAGAAGGCAGGGAGATGGAGACTTCAAGCAGCAGTAAATGAGAGCAGTTTTCTTGTTCTTCTGTGCTCAGAGGCCTGGTGGGATTCCTGGGGCTACTATTGCTAGGGCTAGGATGTGTATTCTGAGCTTCCAAAACCAGAACTTGGGGGCACAGCTGGACTTGGATGGATAAATTCTGCTTTGGTCTCAGGACAGCTCCTTCTTGAGAATCACAGAATCACAGAAAGACTAAATTGGAAGAGACCTCTAAGATCCTCAAGTCCAACTGATGCCCCAACACCTCAATTAGACCATGGCACTGAGTGCCACATCCAGTCTTTCTTTAAACACATCCAGAGATGGTGACCCTACCACCACCTCCCCAGGCAGATCATTCCAGTACTTTATTATTTTTTCTGTGAGAATGTCAGGCTTGTGGTGACTCACTGAGAGCATCAGTGTAGCTGGCACCTGGTAGCACTTGGCAAAGTGCACCAGCACAGGCTGATGCATCTGCTTAGGACAATTTTCCCTTTTCTCTTTTGCTCCCAAAAGTAAATGTCTATTCATGCACATTTAGATTGGTCCCAGGGAAGAAATTTAGCCCTTTACCTGCCCTGCCATGCAATGTGGTGCCTCATTATGTTTGTGTTTGCACTCTGAACTGAATACCCAATCTTAGAATTGCCCAAGCCACAGAAACAGGTTGTTCCACCATCAATCCTTGTAAGCAGGGTAAAATAGAATCTAAGGGACCCTGGTATCAGTTTTGTCTGTAAAACTATTCCTGATTGCCTCACTGCAGTTGTATCCAGACAAAATGAAATGTGAGTTCTGACCTGCTCCATTCTGGGTGGAATTCACTCAGATAGTTTGCAGGAGCAGTTTGTTGGGTGGCTCCCCAGTCAGGTCAGGTGTGAACAGTTACAACCTGGTAAAAGAGGGCTGTAGTAAGAATTCCTTCTGTGCAGTCACTCTTGATTGTGGGTTTCCTTGTGAAGCACTGTAAGTTTTATCTTTGTGTAGCAGCAGCCTCTCTCCTCTGCCTGGAGCAGTGATTGCTCCTGCTGAGGCTCACTGCCCACTGGGAAGTTCTCTGGCCTTGGCAGTGACCTGTCTGTGTGCAGAGCTGGATTTGTGGCTGTCAAGTGGCCTGAATTTACCAGCTTCCACTTTTTTTTTTCTTTATTTTTTTTCCTTTATTTTTTTTCCCTTTTTCTTTTTCTTTTTCCTAAAAGAGATTAAATCTGTGTGGAACAGGACTACTGCCCTGTCTTGCAGAAGCACAGGTTTTGTTTTGCTGAACTTTAATTTCTAGGGAATGCTAGAAAATGCAGGCAATTTTTTTGTTAAGTATTTAAAAACCAAGTTGTTGTCACAATTCACAGCTTCTGCTTTGTGGATCTTTCATACTTCATTGTCCTTTGGGCATTTTCATGCACTGACCTATCCTTCTTCTCTGCATGTACCTGAAATCCTATCTGTGTAGTCCTTTGCTAGATATAGCACATGCCAATCCACCATTTCTCTTTGCTAAGTTACTCTTCTCTATTACTTACAATAAAAATAGGTCTGCATGGAGAAACTTGTGTTTTTGATGGATAAAACTTAATGATGGGAGAGAAAGGAATCACTAGCACCATCTATTCATTGAAAGGCGCTATATGTGTGTATCTGTGCAGAATTAGGGCACAAACCTCAATAGCTTCAAGTATAAGAATTGCTCTTTTTACAGTTTCCCTCTAATTCAAGGGCACTCTGCCAGGTGGAGTATCCCACCTTTGTTGATTCATGTCTAAATTCCAACTAGAGAAATTCCCAGCATCTCCACTTTATGCTTCCAGGAGACTTATAAAAAACAGGAATTCCAAGCTGCTTTCTGGATCTTACTGTTTGAGGAAAAAAATAATATTGTCAGCTTTCAGGGAGGTGACTGAGAGGTTGACTTTGATTTCTGTCTGGAAATGCTGATGGCAAGACCTCTGCTCTGAGAGCAGTGGGGGGCCCTGCCAAGCTTTTTTCATTGGGGGATCTAACCCATGATTCCCAGGAGGTTCACAGAAGGCATAATCAGATTGTCCAGTCTGATCCACTTGGTGCCAGAGGTCACTGAATTTCATGCAGGTTGCTCTGTAATGAGTCTTATCTGACATTCTCAAGCACTGACAACATCCAAGGGGTCACAGCGCTGCCAGTGGAGCCAAGACCATGAAGAAGTTTCCCCTTGAGTGGTTTTAGCTGCTTCTGCATTGTCTTAATTTGTGTCTAAAATTTGACCCCAGTTCCATTGCAGTATTTAAGTGTGTGACTCCATCAATTCCAATAGTTGCTCTCCTTCTAAATAAATCTTGACACCTGGGCCCTTGTGTGTACAGCTGGATTTTCATTCTATAGAGTAACAATTGCATGGGTGTGTTTGGCAACTGCAGAGCATGTTGATGAAGAGGACTGCAAAATGAATCCAAAGTGGCAAATGGTAATTTGAAGTGAAATGCAAACAGCCTCTTTCTTATTCCAAATGTGCTTTCCTACCAAATTGCTTGGAAATGTCTCCAGTACTTGGAGATTTGGGATGAAACATTTCATTTGTTTTAGATTCTACAGCTAATACCTTTGTAGGGAAATGAATCTGAAACATACTTTCAATAGTAGGTGGGAGGAGAGGAGAGAGAAACCTATAATCAGGAATGTTGGAGCTGGATCTGATGGAGGACAGAATTTTGGAGCTGAATTTGTTGTGTGAAAAGGAAACCTGGCAGTTCTGAGCAGTTTTGTTTTAAAGGGCCATACTGCCATATAACAGGAAGGTATCAGACACCTCTGAAGCACAGGAGGGGGAGAGATTCTGAGCTCTGCTCCTAAATTCCAGGTCTAACTAATCAAAGCAAATGGCATGAGGAAGCTGGGAAATTACTGCCTTAGAAACTCTCAGAAGTTGAAAAAGTAACTAACATCATTAGGTCATGAGTTACAGCATCTAATTGCAGTCTATGAATATTTTGTTTTATGAAAGGAGGGGGTATTGAAAAGCAGATAGGGATAGTTTAATCCTTTAAAGAACAATCCTGCACTGGCCAAGAAGAATCATCTCCATGAACAAAAGTCTGCTTCCCAAAGATGGTTCTAAGTGCATTCATCAGATTCATCTGGAAAGGAGATGCTTGAGGTCCTCTAAACTTAATTAACTTAATGGTCTTGCACTAGTACAATTAGATGATGAATGGTTGAGACAGGATGGACTAATACAATTTTTATCTAAGATCAATTGCACGGTGCCTGAATGTCTTCTTGATGTGGTTGTTTTAACTTGTAACGTGGAGCTTCATGTGATGCCCCCCTTCTCTTGCACTGAGAGAGACAGTGAGCAATCAATTCCTTTGTGGCATCAAGTAAAGCTGTTGTGGCTGCTTTAAAATGCACAAATACATTCTGTTCCCCTCTTGGCAGCCACAGCCTGGCCTTAGTTAAAGTTGCCCCTTGTCACCCTGCCACTGGCCACCTCAGAACACCTACATTCTCATTTGGATGGACTTTAGGTTCAGAGAGCTCTGAAACAGCTGAGGTGGCACGTGGTCTGTGTAAGCATCTGATAGATGTTTTGACAGAGGTGCTGGGTATTTTCTTTTTAAATCTGATTTGCCTGGAGATGTCGGTCTGCTGGGTCAAAGTTTGCTGGCCCTTGGAGAGATCTGCAAAGGAATAACAATCTGTTTATAAGATGCAGTGTCTTTTTATTAGATTATTCATTGTTGCCAAGGAGAAGAAAGCCCATTTCAGAGCAGATGGGAAGCTGTGGATCAGTCCAGCTCGTGCTCTTGCAGCCTGAGCTGTGCTTTGGAGCAATAAAAGTAAAAACCATCAGAGGAGAAGTGCCTTCTGCAGAGCTTGGAATCTGAGTCTTGGAGATTTTGTGATCTCTCTGTTACAAGTGGCCAGAAAACAAGCTTTTCATCAGGCAGAAGTGCTAAGAATAGCAAACCCCACACCCAGACTGTGCAAACAGAAGACCAAACTTGTGAAAGTGAAACATATGGCAGAAGGAGAGCTGAAGTGCTGCAGGCTTAGCTTTCAGTTTGCAAATGGGAGAGAGGTTTTCAGCAGCTGCATGTGCTAAAATGTGAAACCAAAGATCCTGCAGCTAACTGAGGTCAGAGGAATGTGGAAAGCTTGGTTATTCACCCTGCACAGATACAGGTAAATAGTCTGGAATTTGAGCAGGTTACCTGGGTTAGTTTATATTGTGTTGTATTACTCTTAGTCAGAGTTTGAGCAGAGTCAGTTCTGTAACATTAATTTTTTTGAGTTTTATGCCCATGTGATTCTCTCAATCTACTATTTGAAGCAGTGAGAAGCCTCAAGTTATCTTGAGGCTTCAAAATTAATGGGAAGTTGCTGTTGTGGGCATGATCCTTTCCAAATAGGAAATTAGAGAGGCAAAATAATTCTTCTGATGGGAAGAAGACTTGAATTTCCCATTCAAAAAAGCTTGAGATGAGGTTATTTCCCTGATGTGTAGTTAAGGGGGCTAAAATACATGTATTTGTTAAGGGAATAACAAATTCCTTTTTATACTTGTTAAAGAAATATGTGATACCTTAGTTTAACCAGGAAGGACAGTCCAAGTCCCTAGAATTTGTTTTTCCATCCATATATAGAGATAATTTATTTCTTCTTTTGGACTTTGTTAGGGCTGGATCTCAATCAGTCTTCTATATGTTTATGTAGAATTTCATTGGACACAACTGTAACTTGATGCATGTCCAGCCATAAAAAATACCAGACTTCAAGGATATCTAATCTGAAACTGGAAAGAGACAGTTTGAGATGTCATATGCACTATTCTGCTGAATTTTGGTATACTGACAGGAGTGGGACAGAATGAAGAAATAATCCAGTAAATCTTTCCAGAAAGACAGAAAGGACAAGGCTGACTCCAGTGCATGGTTCAGGCTTTGCCTCCGGAGTGAAAGAATCAGAGGAAACTTGCAGTAATGAATTTTTATGTGTTATTCTCAAAGTGTGGTGCTGGGAGAAGTGGGGAGCTGCCTTCTTATCTGCTGGGACTTTCTTGAAGTGAAGGATATTTGCTGTGCTGAGAAATCAATGCCAGAGCTATTTCAAGGATATATCCCACAGATCCCATTATTCAGTAGACCTGAAATTCACATCCCAATTGGACACAGAAAATAGAAAGTTAAGCATGCAAGGGCTACAGAGAGCTTCAGCATCCTGGTGGGGGCACAGACATCCTGTGTGGACTGTTTGGTCCTGCCTGGTGGGCAGGTGGTGATAACTTGTCACACTTTACCTGCTATAAAGAGCTGAAAAGTAACTGAAGGTAACCTTGTAAAGAATGGAAGGTTTGTGTGTTTGTGCTGTGGAAGATCAGTGATGGTTTAGGGTCCCCACTGATGCCTTGGAGGGGCTGCCTAAAGCAGAGGCTGGACAAGGTAAAGAGAATAAAAGCAGATATCTATTAAAGGCCTTCAATAGATACACCTTGGGCAATCAGGAGCCTCCCAGGGACTACACCCAAGATGGACAATGGGCACGAGTTTTTCACACAATTATAAGTTTGGTCCATTTGCACATCAGGGGTTAATCCTCCAATTACAGCTTCAGGTAATGAAGCCATATTCCCCCAATTTGCTCCCCTTAATTCACTTCTGTTTATACTTTTCTGGGCCTGAGGCTGTAGGGTGTCCTTGAGTTTTTGGGCATGATTTGGTAAAGTTTAAAACGATTGCATTTCTAAGTGTGACTATTGATTTTTCTCCTGTGTCAGTACGAAGTTATAGAGGCCACAGTTTAGAAAATTTGGGCCTGATCTTTTGGAAACCACTTTGTCCCAGTCATCTTGTAGTACTGCTAAAAATGAAGTTCATGTTGCTCAATGGTCTTGTGCACAATCAGGTACAGATTTAGTAGCTGCATTGGAAAACCACTTTTAAAATCCTTTTGCTTGCTTTTTGTTCAAATGGGATATGTCCAAGTTCACAAGAATTATGTAGAGCTTAATTTATTAAAAGTTTTAAAACAATTTCAGCTCTTTTACAAGGTTCTAAATAAGAATGAAATCCTAGAAGATAATTTTGTGCTTGATCTTACGTTTGTTTGAAGTTAGTGGTGAATTTCCCATTGATTTCATTAGTGTGGCATGAGGCTCCTGGGGCAAAAGTCTCAGTGTGTTTTGGTCTATTTTTGGACTTCTGTTTGCAAGAAGAGTGGAATGAGTGCAGGCATCTCTCATGAGTCAGAGGAGAGAATTCTCTAGTGGGCACAGTTATAATAAATTTAGCCCAAATTCTTCAGCTGATAATTAGAACTAAGGCAGGAAGGAAATAGTGAGTACTTTGTCAGAGGTAATATAATTCCTGACCTCCTCCAATAAGCTGGAATTCCTGTGGTAAAAATAAAAATAGTTTTTTTAAATAACTGGTATGACTGTGATTTCTGTCTGAATTTCTCCTTTTCTAACGAACATGATAATATCTACTGCAACAGATCTGACAGTAGAAACTTGGAGGTATATTTTAATAGAAGCTGATGCACTGTGTTTTATACAGTACATTGTTTGGGTTTTTAAATGGAATTTATTGTTTGATTCTCTTAAGTCTACCAAGGTTAGATTACTCTATATACTCTAAATATATTTATTTATTTGATTAAACATAACCATCCTAATTTTACAGCTAGTATTGCTAAAGCAGAGTAATCTGTGCTGTGAAGAGCTGCCTGGTTTGCCAGGTAGTAGCTTTTGATTAATAAACCCAGATTTCATAAGGATCGCACCCTGCAGCACAGTCAGGTGGCTCTGGTGGTGCCTCTGGTGCAGGCAGTGAAGGAGATCTGCAGTTTGCTCAGGGTAGTCAGGAATATAAAGGCAAAACCATAAATCCACTCAGGTGCTCAGCTCTTGGGATCTTTGGATAGATGACTGTGTGGTGTTTTGGTTTTTTGGTGGTTGGTTGGTTGGTTTATGGTTTTTTTCCTTCCTATATTCAAATTTCTAAACTGGCCCTCAGTTGCATTTTTAGAGGTCAGATTTGGTGCAGATTCCAGCTAAATGGGGTTTATACCCATCTATCTGGGCAGAAATTTTGTGCTGCAAACTCTATTCCAATAAAGGCCATAAGACTGCCTGTCTCCTTTGTTTCTATGAATTGTGGGAAGCCTTTTAGCAGGAAATGTTAAATGTAGGTTCCCACATACCACCAAGACTATTATTATCCATTGCAAAAGGGCACACAGCAATTGAGCCCAATTTGATTTGGCCTTTACTAACTTCTTCCTTGATTCCTAGTAGACTGCCTTATTTCTCTGTCAATTCATTTTCCATGTAGCTTAAGAACTTTTATATGCAATAAAACTTATAATGGCTGTAATTTATTTCCCTCAATATCATTTTGACATCTTTCTGTCCCTCTCTGCTTGGTGCATTATCCCTAATGGTCAAGAGGATGAACATTTCTGGAATTGCCTTAGGAGGAGTTCTACTGGAGAATGGAGAGAGACTTAAGTCTCCCAGGACTACCAAAATGCCTGTCTCATGAACAGAATATGATATGGAAAAAGTGAGATGGATTCTGAGAATATAACCTGTTCACTTTAACAGGAATTTTTTTGTATGGTGGCACAGGCATAGTTTTGATTGAAAACTCTGAAACTATTTTGCACATGTAACAGCTACTCTACAAAACTGATGTGATCATAATTCATTTAATTGCAAATAATACATCTGGCCAGTCAGAGGGATTTTTTTAAAAGGAGTGTGGTAGAATGTGAAAAGCTTCACCTTGGTTTTAGAGTGCCCACAGCCCATTCCCAGCAGTGTAATCCCTTAGAGAACTGAACAAGTCCCAGTGGGCACTGAAAATTCTGTTTGGGAAGTGTCTGATTTACATGGAAGAGGTGCCTTCCTATGGATCTTTCAAGCTGTGCTGTGAGGCACGAGGAGGTGAAATGACTTCCCCAGGCCTTGCAGAATGGCAGCTGGAATGAAGATCTGATGTGCTTCTGCCTTGATCCAGGGTGCTCCTCAAGCCACTGGAACACAAAGCAGCTGAGCCAGGCTGGGAGCTCACCCTGGCTGAGGATTGCAGTTAAAAATGCTGAGGGATTTGCCTGATTTTCTGCATTCCACCTGGAAACGTAGCTCATTCAGAGAGGGACAGGAAGGTGTTGCTTGTCCTTAATGAGCAGTTCTTGTAAAATTCTGATTTCTTATCATCTCTGGAAGATTTTGATGATAAGGCAGAGTTGTTGCATGAAGCCTGCAATGATGTGGGGGAGTGAGTCTGAATTTACTGGTGCTCAGCTGGATTCCCATTAAGAAATCAGCCTGTCCTGAGCAGGACATGCTCCTCCTCTTGCAGGGAAGAAGAACCTTTAGAGAAGTGAGTTAGTCCCTCCAAGGAATTCCCTAGGTTTGAGCTGCTGGGCTCTGGATTTATTCAGGATTTGAATGAGAATTTTCTATACAAGAGAAAAAATACTGTCACTGTTTTGTGCACATAAATCCTCGGTGTTGGGCTGAGTGTCAGACCTGGGTTTTCAGCAACAAAAAAGGTGCATCAGCCTTGCTAATATTTAGGATTACAGATGGAGTAGATGCATTTTAAAAGAACTCTTTTTCCTTGGAGTTCTCCATTTTACTACACTGTTCTATTAAGAATATTACCTTGGCTTCCCTCTGGAAAATGGCCAGTGAACCTCGTGAAAGTTTTATGGCCGTTTATTGCTGCCTAATTCACCTTTCAAAGTGAGAGTGAGATTTTCAATTGCTTTCCAGAACCTTCTCCTTGCTTGCTGCATCTGAGGGCCAAAGTTTACACCAAATATTATAATGTCTGAAGCAGTTAAGCCCTTCTCATTAATTTGGTGCTTATATTTAATCCTGAATAGACAGTGATTTTGTCATGTAGAAAAAGGGCTAATTTTGGAATATTATGCTAAAATACCATACAGAAGTGCTGAAAACCTTTCCTTTTTGGGATTTATAGTTAAGGAATTTTGTCTTTGATTAATACATAACTGAATATGCAGTTGGATGTACCTAGAGAGTTTATATTTAGCATGGCAATAAAAATATCCATTGAATATCAAAAGGAAAAACATGTTTTGAAATACCTTTAGTATCTTGGAATTTTTTGTTCTTTTGTGCATGTGAAATAGTATCATTTTATTTTAATCCTCTAGTAAATCATTATATTATGCTCTTAAGACTTAGTGAGTTGCACTTCTACTCATGAAGCTGTTTTGCTGTGCTTCAGTATTGAGCTCTCATTAAAGATGAGTAAATCCTGGATTGCCTTCCCTTGGGATGGTAACTGATTGGGTTCAGTTAAATGTAGTAATGTTCTGTGAAAAGAGAGATCTGAAGATTTTCTCATTGTTCTCTGCTTTCAAAAAATACCAAAAAGCCCAAAAAATTAAATTTTACTTTCTTATTTCATATTTTTCAAAACGCTGCTGTACTTCAATACTTATATAGAATTTCCTAGGTGCCGTTTCAGTGGAATTAATTTTACATCTAATTCCATTATTTTAATATGGCATTAAACCAGTTTTTCCTGTCTGAGGAATTGCATTCACATAGCAAAGGTGTGTCAAGGGTCTGGAAGCCCCTGCTTGATTAACAGTGTGACATATTTCACCTGTAATTTTGATGGCTTTTGTCTGTGGACTTCAGGAGAGGAGATGTTGCACGCTAACACAGCTGCCAGAAGTAAAATTGTCACATCAAGCAGCCAGGTTTGAGTGTGTCACTTGAGGAGATGTAGTACAGAATTAACCCACTGCTAGGTGAGTTTATGTAGTGCTGTTTTCATAGGAGTTGTTAAATTTGCCAGGGATTAATTTTATTATGAGCTGGTTTCCCTCTGTCCTGTTGACAGAGTCAGACAAAAGCCCAGCTATTCAAGCTGCTTCTAATTTTTGGATGCCCGATTTCAAATTCTAGGCAGTGGTTTTGCAAAATGTATAAAAGCTCATGGTCACTGAGGTGTGGCAATGGGAAGGTGGAAGAAATTATCCTGATTTAAAAGGCATGAGTTTGTTCCAGCCCTCAGCCCAAGTGATTTGTGAGGTTCATGCAAAGTAGGAGGAAAAAAAATCATGTGTAACAAATGTTGAATTTGTGATAAGACCTTACCAAAGCAAGATCAAATAATCCTCTAATAACCATTCTGTGACCTTCAAAAGCTCTGGGTTTGAAGCCTGTGAGCAGGGATTTGGGTTTGTGAGCAGCTGCTCTCAGTTACTTTTGCCCTGTACTGCAGCACTGGGGAGTGATGGAGCCTGGTAAATCCTAGGAAACCTTCCCTGCATTCTCCAGTGTGGGGTGGTTTCCTTTGTTTGGTTTGGTTTCTTCTGTCTGTGTGGGTTTGGGGTTTTTTTGTTTGTTCTTTTTTACTTTTTGTTTTTTCTTCTGTAAATAAAGTGGAATCTATTTGGCCCGGGGGATTCATTCTGGTTTTTCCTCTTCAAAATTTGTTTTGGTATTTTGATAACAAGAGAAAATGAAACTTGCAAAGTAATCCAGTCTGCTTGAGACAGGATTATTTTCAAAGGCCATCAAATGAAAGACTCATCACAAACTGAGGTCATTTTATGCTATAGAGCTCTCCTGCAGAGTTTTGATGTAAATGGGATGCCAGATTAGTTCAGCTGAAATTGCACAAATGCTCTAATGTGTTACAGAAACAGCAAAGTGCAGACTTTCCAGTCTTGCTAATATAAAATCAAAGTTGTGATTCTGTAATCTACTGGCACCCAACTATCTTCAAACCACTCTATTTCTAAAAGAAGCAATTTGGCTCTGGTGGCCCATTTTCTAGTTGTATGACTTTGAATAAATGCTTTCAGAGGCACAGCATTGGAGTGTCACAAATGCAAAACC
The DNA here is from genome assembly GCA_013400775.1 of Chaetops frenatus. NCBI lineage: Eukaryota > Metazoa > Chordata > Aves > Passeriformes > Picathartidae > Chaetops > Chaetops frenatus. Next base: position 696,584 of record VZTR01008252.1, on the reverse strand, counting down.
TCTTTGGTTTTGCACTATAAATTTAAAGATAATTTCCTGCTTTTAGTTGTGGGGTAAAAAGAAAATCAGAAGTTTCAACTGTTTCCAATTTCAGAATTACCTCTCTTGCATTTGCTAAAAAGTGTCATTTAAAAACATGTATTGAAATGATCAACTTGGTTGCTCTGCTTCTGCCCTTTATTGTGTCAGTTCTGTTTTCAGGTGTGCAGGCAGCATGGGCTCTGACAGGAAACAGTGGTTTCTCTTTAGTTCTGACAGTAAAAATGCCAAATTCCTTGAATCAGGATGCTTTTTTTTTTGTGGTACTTCCTCTGTGGGATATTCCATCCTGTTCTGAGACCTACTATGATTTGATTCCAGTGTAGTTTTCTGATCACTCCAGCTACAGAACTTGTCACTTTATCAAACATTTGGAATCTCCTGATTTCTGTTATCCATGACAATCCCTGCACTTACTCATCCCTAGCTGACCTACAAGATTTAGTGCATTTTGAATATGTAACTCATTTATCACAAAGTGGTGATGAATTTACCCCATACTCCTATTTGTCTATGAAACATTTCCTGCTTCCAGAAATCGTGCTGAAATTTGAAAATACTGTGATAATTCAGAAAAACTACAGGAATTTTAGTCTGTTAGCTGGTATTTCTCAGTGTACTCACAAATAATGGATAAGGGAAGTGGATTTAGCGTGTTTTATTGCAGAATTTCTTGTGCATCTCTTTGACTAAATGTAATAAACATTACACTTGAGCCAGGTGAAATGTTATCTAGCTCATTAGGAATCTGCTCTGTGTATTTCACAAGTGAAAGTTTTTGGGAAAAGTAGGTGTTGGTCTCATTGCAGGTTTGCTGGCATTGTTTTTTTCCTGTCAGGAAGGCTTGGATAGTTTATGGCAGCTTTGCCTTCTTTTGATGATTTAGCTTATTTCTTCTGCAGGGCAGAGCAATGCTGGCCACAGGGGCAGACTGGGGGCTGTGAGCAGCCTGTGGGGAGGAGGAAACCTCATGGCTCCCTCTGGGTTCCTGAGGAAGGGAGTGAAGGGGCAGGTGCTGAGCTCTCCTTCCTGAGATCCATGACAGGACACGTGGGAATGGCTCAGAGCTGTGCTGGGCACGGGGCAAAGGGGACACAGGGAAGCATTTCTTTACTCAAGAGTGGGGTCAGACCCTAGACCAGGCTTCCTGGCAGGTGGGCAGTGCCCCACACCTGTCACTGGGGAGTCACACACCACACAAAGCTGTGTTCTTTTTCTCAAGTGCATGACCCACTGATTTATTTAAAACTGGAGACAATTCACAGTGCACATCGTAGCAAACAGTGTTCCATTGGTTACTATTCTGACTCCATAACACCATAGGCTAAAAAGTATAAACAATCACTCTAACCAGTCAGGAAAGGGCTCAGGTACTGGTTTCTGCAGGTGTGAGGTGTTTTCATTCTTGCTCTTATGTTGACACAAAATTAGCCTGAGAATGTGGATTGTTTTGATTCAGTGGGTGAGGTTACTTTTGTTCCTCACAGGCAACTTTGCTTCATGGCTTAGAGCTGAAAATTTCTCTGCTCTAAGCTCATCCAGCATCCACACACACTTGTGTGTTTAGGAGACATTTGCACAGTGTCTTTATCAACAAATTTCTGGTCTTGGTCAGGCCTGAAGTGATCAGGGAGCTTGACAAGGTGTGGTGATTGCCAGTCCCTTCCAAATGGAATTATTTGTTCTATTTTAACACTCAGAGTGTGTTACAGTGTCTGTCACTCTCTGTGGCCAGCAGTAGCAAGAAGAATTTCTCCAGAACTGTGTCTTGCTTAATTCCCAGAGAATCCAAAATATGCTCCTACCTCCAAGATCTCAGCTTAGGCATGTGACAGAACCAAATCAGGTGGCACCCTGAGCTGGATCTTGTACAGCTTTTGGGACCTGGCTCCTGATCTGGGGACAGGAGCTGGAACTGGCTGTAATAGATGATGACCACTGCTGATTTTGGAGCTCATGGGGGGCCTTCCATCAGCGTGGCTGGTGCCATGCATCTGCCTCCCACATGCTTTGTGTATTTCTTTGCAACATCCCCACCTTGTTCCCAACACAGGCTTTCAGTTCCCTCCGTGAGCAGTGCTTGGTGACGTATTCTGCATTTAGAGAACGGCCCAGTAGTTGTCAGTGTTTTAAAATAGCTGCTGAGAATGTATTTGTGATAATAATAAAGGTAAGAGTCTGGAGCCATTTGGGAATGTGGGTCTGCCAGCTGTGATCACTGGGAAGGTGGGCTGCTGGCCTGAATGCTACCCCACTCATCTTCCTAAAAAAATGAGTATATGAGTGTGTGACAAGTGATCTGTCACTGAAAAGAAATGCTAATCCACATCTAGCAAACCTCTGCAAGTAAAAATAAAGCATTATGTACAGGAACAGCTTTAGAAATAGAATTCTGAACTAATGTGAGAGTACCCCTTTGAATCAATTTCTCCCCATATTGTGTATTTAACTGCACAATGGCGTGTCAAGTCTGTCGAGAGACAACTCATTTCCTTGTTTATAAACAAGGCTTCCCTTCCAAAGTCATGTCAGGAGACTGGACTGGAACACTGGGAATCAAACTGGGAAAGATTCCTGGAGAGAACATACTAAGAGATATCTCTCAAAGCTTTGCATGAAATAGATTTTATGTGGTTAGCAATAACTTACTTTTAAGGTCCATTATTTCAGGACTCCTGAGCAAAACTTGGCTCTAGTGGGAAATGAGTTTTTCTGGTGGTTTTTTTATTTTATTTTATTTTATTTTATTTTATTTTATTTTCCTCACAAGTGATTTATGGCTCTGTGTGGCACTGCTGAAGCAGTACTGCCCAATATCACAGGATGGGTACAGATGTCTGCAGAAGTTTTCTTTCACCTATTTCATATCTTTTCACAATATAATTTTGGACATACCTTAGAAAGTTCAGTGTTTCAGCTGTACTGTTATTCTTGCTGGAAAAGATAATGCTGAGCATTCTTCTTTCTGACACCAGGGCCTTTTACCTTGCTAATGCTGCAGTAGCTAAAAACTGAGAATTGGAATGCTGGATGGATGGCTCTCCTAACTATTCCATTAATCTATGGGAGGCCTGTTTTACTTATAAGCTGCCCTGCCACATTCCTATGCCTGGCCTTCTTTAAGCCTGGCATTTAGGTTCAATTGTTTAAAACAATCTCTTGTTGTAGCTGGTTGGGGTGAAATGGAGCCATCTGTCAATTTGAAAAGGTCACTGCCTGTGTCAGAATGACAGTGATTCCAAATTATCCATTAATCTCCCAATTTAAAATTGTCATCCTTCTTATTACAGCCAGCCAGGCACAGGGGCTAAAATAGACCTCTTCTCTTACACCCATGACCAAGCAGCTTTTTTATTAGCTGGCAGATAAAATTGGCAGTGCGTTGCAGCATTAAATATTCATTGACTGCTCTCTTAAAAGAAATGTCTGCTAACAAGTTGAGAATATATGAGAAAACAGCCAAAGAAATTACAATTGATTTTCTTGCCTTATCTGCCAAGATTTGGGCTGTATGATTAGTGTAACACACTCAGCACATTCCTGTGCTGCTTTGAGTCAGAGGGTGATAGATGTCAGAGCTTCCTTGCCCCATTTTACATTTTGGTGTTGGTTTGATATTGGAGACCCACAGAGTGTGTTAAATGGAGGGTAAATTAGTGTGTAGAAAGTGTGATTCTCTGTGGAATATAAGATTTAACAGCTTTTGCATTGTGAAAGAAATCACTCTGGAAGGTGGAAAAAGTCCCAGGAAAGGGGTTCAGGCCTGAAAGGTGTTTTGTTTTCTCACAGAGGATGATGATGTGGTGCTGATGAGGTTGAAGGAAACAGGGGAGAGCTCTGGGCCACCTGCTGCTCCTGAGGGGAATGAGGGCTCAGACTCTGCTTTTCCATCTCTACCATCCATCCCCTGAGCCCCAGCTTCACTGCTGGTGCTGTTTGGAATTTAATAGCTGTAACTTGGGAGCTTTACACAGTGGTTGAATGGTGGGAACCCAGCAGTGGCCCTGTTGTGAATGGAAGTGTGATCATCTGTCCTGGCAGTGGAAATCCAGACAGCTTTGGGAGGTTTTTTGATGTTGTTATGCCCATTTATACAGAAAAAAAAACAAGTATAAGCCAGGGAAGCATAAAGAAAGGAAATTCAAGGCACATGAAAGGGCAGAAGGCACATGGTCATTTTGTACTCTGAGGAGCAAAAAGAGTCTGCACAGGCACTGATAACCAGGCAGGGCTGAGTGCAAATGGCAATGGATTTACCAGCCTCATCTCAGCCCTTGGTTATGCAAAACTTCTGAATGTGTCCAGAGGCAAAAAATACACAGAGGCCTTTTTTGTTACTTCTTTGCAATGGCCATAATATATTCATTCAAGGCACCCAGCATGGCAGGTGTTGTCTGTGTCCCCCAAAAAACTCTTGTGCCCCAAGGGAGGGACAGGTTACACCTTCCATTCAGGTCTATCAGATAAAGTTTATTTTATAGTCAGCCAGAGATGCACAAGCTGCAGGCTGGCTTGCAGCTTTACCAGTTGAATTTCCTTCTCCAGTGAGCACTGGGGTTGTGAGCAGGTGCCAGCTCTGCTCAGCTCTCCTCTGACAGCTCTTCAATGCACCTTGTTGGGATTGTGGAAAGCAGAAGGTGAGAGGGAAGCAGGGTGTCTGCTGTATCACATATTTTGTCTGTTTCCAGTTTAGAGATATTTGACTTCCAGGAGAGAATGTGCGTGGATTTTTTTCACTCTAGATTTCCCCCCCCACCCCTCACCCCCGTCTTTTGCAAGTTTAATTGCTCATTAAGGGTCACAGAGAAGCACACACTGGCACAGTGTTTTGATGAAGCACCTAATGACTTTGAGCATTTGATTTATGGACACAGCTTAAGTTACACGGGGACTTGTGTCCAAACAGGCCAGAGATAAGCTTACATTTATCTATGGAATTTAAGGGATAATTATGTAAAAGCACTGCATTTTAAAGGAAACAAAGGCAGACCTGTGGGAAGTGCATTTTCACAGCATGTATTAGCAAAGCCCAATCAACCTCCTTGTGGGAGGACAATTAACAGAATTAAAAGTTGGAATTTTAATTATCATACAAATTAGAGGGAAATTAATCAGCTTGTATTTTATGACTTGACTTGGCTTTGAGCATTGCTGCTCGAATTTTATAGCAAAACTTTGATTAATTGAGACACTGCATGAAAGCATAAAAGCCTGACTTAGGTATCATTTTAATGCCTGGCTCATTTTCCATCTGCTACCTACAGTGTGGGAAGTGGCAACAATGAGATGCAGAAGCCAAACCTTTGTTTGCCCCAGCAGAAGTGTCCAAAACCATTTCTCTGCATGTGGCCAAACTTTAATTTTTTTTAAAAGCTCCTCTTTTTACCTTCTGAGACAACATGTTGGTTTATACCTAGTGCCCTGCTATGAGATAGATTAAAAAGTTAGAGATTTTCACTGACTGATTGGAAGCATCATTTCAATATCAATCAAAGCCCAGCTTTTTCTTTGGTTTACTATTTTTGTTTCTTTGTTTCTGTTTGGTTGGTTTTTTTTTTTTAAATTCTGTACACCTGAACAAAATTTTGTACAACAGCAGCCTAAATAACTTTGATAGGAAACAGGGTAAATGTTGCCACATTGTGGGTTGTCAAGAGTAAGGAATTTGATGTGAAATCTAAAGGCACCTACAAGCTTTTGTGGGGCCTTTGGAACTGCTGGCCCAGGCTCAGCAATGCCTTGCCTTGGNGGTTGGTTTTTTTTTTTTAAATTCTGTACACCTGAACAAAATTTTGTACAACAGCAGCCTAAATAACTTTGATAGGAAACAGGGTAAATGTTGCCACATTGTGGGTTGTCAAGAGTAAGGAATTTGATGTGAAATCTAAAGGCACCTACAAGCTTTTGTGGGGCCTTTGGAACTGCTGGCCCAGGCTCAGCAATGCCTTGCCTTGGCAGGTATTTGAACCTTTTTTTTTAAGCTTGTGCTGATCAGAACTTGAAATCAGTTAGAGCAGTTTGTGGCACTGTGGGAGGATGGCAGGTTCCAGCTCAGCTGCTGAAAACGTGGGTTTGATAAAATACTTACTCTTTTTTCATTGTTCTTTTTCAGCCCAAGGATGTAATATGAGGTTTGGTTCCAGACTGATAAAAGGGTCAAAACCTTGAGTGCTCCTTCAGTAGAAAATGGGAGATCTAGGTTCAGGTTCCCTGCATAGAGAAGGGATCTGAATTTGGAATTTGCACTTTGTCTTTCTCTTCCTTCCTCTTCCTCTAATAAATACCTGTCAGGTTGGGTTTGCAAATCCTGAAGGATGGTCTTGCCATGTTTGACATTGAAAATCAAAGAAAGGCTAAAGCTAAGCTCAGTCCAGGAAAAATTAAATCAAAGAATTTTCACTGCTTTGTTTCAGTTGTAAAAATAAAATTCAAATAACAAAGTCTCAGAAAAAGCAAACCTGTGTTTCAGTCAGAACACAAGGCACAAACAGATTGCAGAATAAACTAGACTGCAATTTTATAAGGTCTCAAGTTAAAAGGGGTGGTTTAATTATGATGCTGGATTTAGTTCAGAGCTCAAGTAATGATCTAGGAAGCTGGAGAGAAGCACTGGAAATGACTGTGTGCTAATGAGAACCCCAGTCACAGCTTTCTGTGCTAGTTAATTTGCAATCTACGTGGAGATCTGTTGGCAATCCCATAAAATGAGCCTTTGCAAAAGTAATCACCACTTCAAAGTCTAGAGATAGAGCCTGAGGAAGCAGAAGCATGTTGACTGTTAAATTTCCACTTTCAACATTGTTTGGAAAGTTGATGTTGTTGCTTCCTACCTGCTGAACTGAGGACAGCAAATTGTCCACACCAAAATAGATCTGCAGTTCACCATTTCAAGACAGCCAACAGGAGTGGGGTTTGGCAACTGTGCCAGATATGCCAGCAGCTCTAAATATTGTCCATTTAGAAACACTGATATCTTTGTGGATGTTTGGCTGAAGAGCAAGGGTTCAGTTTGTTTGCTGAAGGGCCATGGTGAAAGCCTCCTCTTTTCTGCTCTGAAGGTGCTGTTACTCAGCACTTCTCTGGATTAGATCTGGGCATGATGTAACTTGTGTTTCAGGGTGAATCCTTTGGCCACCTAAGGGTGAGCAAAGCCTCCAAAAGAACTCCTTAAAGCATGTCTGTGGAATAAGGTAGTGAAAAAGCCTGAGGCAAGAGGGTTGTGTTATGTTCCCTATGGAATTTGTGTTTGGTTTTGAATGGGAAAATATGGTAGGTGAGCCAAACATGCTACTTCAGAGTCCCCTGAGCAGAGGCAAGCCTCCTC
>VZTR01008252.1:673060-688451 GCA_013400775.1 Chaetops frenatus | reverse complement strand
TCTCCTCTCCTCTCCTCTCCCCAAATGAGTCTCAAGGGGTGAATTCCACAAGGCTGAGGTGTTTGAGGGACAGAAGAAAGTCAATGAGCGGGTAAAGGTCCAAGGATTTCTTGCAGAGCAGGTATTATGCAAACCAAACTAATTACAGCATGCAGCTGTCAGGTGGCCTGAATGGACTGGCCAGCAGGACCTGTACCCTGTCCCAGCTTCCCTCACCTCCCAGTTTACTTTCACTTGGGTTGAAAACAAAATGTTCTTTTGTCAAAGGTACAAATGCAACTGAATCCCTCTTTCTTTTCCTCGATTTGGAAGCTCAACCAGAGCTGTGGAATAAGGTCCTGCAGGGTTTGAGCACAGCCTCAGTGAAGGCTGGTGGATGTGGAATAATTTGAATTGGAAGGGACCTGCAGTGACCATCTAGTCCAGCTGCCTGAGCAGCTGTGGCACAGAGCAGTGCAGAGACCCACAGCTCCTTCTGACCAAGTTCCTGCCCCAAGTGAGCTCAGCAGCTCTGCCCAGAGAGCTCCAGATGTGATCTCAGTGGGGACCAGTCCTCTGTGTCCCCCAGGGCTCCTTTGGGGAGCTCCAGAGTGTGTGCTGGGCTTTGAGCTGACACTCTGGGCAGGAGCTTTGCTTGGCACTGGCAGATGCAGCCTCTCCGTGGCAGCACACCTGGCTCAAAGTAATCTCTCTGATCTGAATAGTACAGGCAGCAGCCTGGGCACAGTGGCCAAGGGAGAAAGAGGCTTCATTTACAAAAAAGAGTTACATAAATGTCTTAGTCAAGGTTCCCATAATTGGATTTTTTAGGAATAATTTTGCCAATGGTGCTTGCCACTAGGTTAAATCGATTGTCCCTGTGCTAAAAATTAATGGAGAAATCCTGAGCTGTCATCCATTTTATCTGGGGAAATGGACACATTCATGACCTCCAGCCTTGCCACTGTTTGCTTAAGCATAAAAGGACTCTGAGTTTTTCTCCAGAGTTTGAAATAAAGAAGTCACTAACCCCTGTGTGAGAAGAGGGATGCCACTATATCCATGTGAAGAATGGAGTTCCATGCAGGGGAGGGAGGAAACCAGGAAACTCCAGGCTGTCAGTGCTACTTAAGGGAACTTTTGATGCCCTGGATTTTAACTTTCATGTTTCCCAAAGCCTGCAGTGCTCAGGGTGGGACTCTGCAGGGTTTTGTAGCCTGGGAGCTGCTGCTCTCTCATCTTCAGATGGACACAACAAAGCCTCTCCCAGCTGCTCTCCAAGGACACCCAGCCTGGCCTGGGCCCAAAATGTGCAACCCAACAGCTTGAGAAGGGGGGGGTGAGCTTGGGGAAATGGCATCATGAGCTAAAGTTTGAATTGGGGAATTGATGCTGATCTGCAAATGGAGCAAAGCTCTAAAGGTGTGAAGAACTCGTGACTCGGGGCCCATCTTGGGCTCCATTGTGAGAGCAGCCTCTGGCTCCCCAGGGTGAGCCTTGGAAGGCCTTTCCAATAAATACCCACCTTTATTCCCTCACTCCTGTCTGCTCTCTGTTTCTAGGGAGCCACTCCAGGCATCACTTTCAACAGTGTCTGAAGCTCGAGGATGTCAGAGAGAGCACACCTGAGCTCTCTCTAAGGCTGCTGCTGTGGCATTCCCTTGGCAATTTGAGTTCCCTGTGGGGCTCTTGGTGCCTTGCAGCTCCCTCCTGCTGTGGCCTGGGGACATTATCTGCTTGGAAACCTGGAAATGAAATGCTTACACCATGTGGCTTTTGTTACTTGAATAATTTGTCCTTTTAATTTACACACACTCTTAATTTTTGACATGAAGGGTCACTTGAGATATCCTCTAAAAACGAGGGGGTAGCTGACTCCTGTGGCTTGATTCAGCCCAGCTGGCAAACTCAGCTCAAAATCAGGAACTCTGTTTAAAAAACAGATGCTGCAATCGAACCTAAGTCTTCTGTGGTAAATGGAAGTGCTTTTAATTTCCTTTTAAGTGCTGTTGTGTTTTGCAAGGATCTGGAGTTTGTTTCAAAATGTACTAAAAGTTAGAAATTTTTAAGTGTGCTTAGGAAATGGGAAAGGAAAAAAGCCAACATAAATGTGAAGTTAAATAGTTTGCCCTCCCTAGAGGGTAAATGTAGGGTAACTGTGACAAGGATTTCCCAAACTCAGTATCCATGTGATGACTTGGCATCCCAGCATATGGCTCACATTAAAGTAAACCCTCCAATTCTGTACTCCAGATAATGAAGTCTGCTTTTCCAATGATTGTGGAAGTAGTAATTCTCTTATCTAAAACCATATGTTAGAGGGGAAAGAATTCCATTCCTGCTAAGTAATTACTATTGGTAATGAATTAAGTACAGACTTCCCAGTCCAGAGTATCATTTCCTAACATCACATTATTTGACAGATGCAACCCATGTTAGAATTACATTTGTGAAGCAGATCATGTGAAGTGCCTGGTCCTGACCATTCTTGGAATATTAGATTATATCCAGGCAGACCCTGGATGCAGTCAGGGTTTCAGGTTTTCTGTTCCTTGGCTGTCCTTACCATTGCCCATACCTGGGCTTTAAGGCCATCATGAGTTGCACTGTAGCTTGAGATCTGAGAACTGGTTTCAGATTTTTAGTACAATGTCCTTTTAACCTCCAAGGCTGTTAAATGGGACACTCTCTGGAGCAGATACTGATAGGAGAGAGTCTCAACTTGAGAACAGAAGCAATGGAAACCTTGGCTGGGGAAGAGGGGAAAGATTTCATGGTGCCTGACTTCTGACAAGAGTTTGCTCCAAATGTCAACTGGATCAAATTATCATCTCTTTAACAGAAATCCTGCAGAGCTTGGTTGACTTGGGGTCTGTCTTGAAAGTTTAGGTCAGTACATGCTACTTTTGGCATACAACACGACTTTCTAAAGATAATGCTTGTTCCTTTTTCTTGTGCATTAGAATTTGAGGCCTTCTCAAGTCCTCCAAAATCAAACAATTTTCTAACAAGAACATAAATGCCTTCAGTTGCATCTTGGTGCCCAGGGCTGTAAACATGAGAAGCAATTCAATGTGATTTGTGAAGTCTGTTCTTTTTCCTGTACCATTGCATGTGGCTGCTGTGATGGGAGTCCTTTCTCACCTCACTGGTGTCTGCATTGCCTAAAGATGTTTTTACCATTCAACCTTTTTCATAGACAAAAAGTTTCCAAGGCATTTTCAAAGTGCTGGAATATGTACTAGGCTAGTAACACGTGTGGTTTCTGCCACTTTGAGAAATTGTGCATCTTCTGTTGGGTAGTCCTAAATGATGAAATTGAGAAGAGGACTCTGCCCTTTGCAAGTTTTTATTTGAGTTCCAGCAGTTTTTTTACTTGAATATTTTTTTCTTTGCTTGGTTCTGTATCAAACTCAGGGCAATGTAGAAAGGTTTGAATCTCACTGTGATGATTATAAACTCAATTCAGCGTTCTCTCAAACCTAGAGAGAATGGATATACAGGCCCAGAAACTGTTCATATAACCATCACCTGGTGCTATTAACACTTACAGGAAAAGTCTAGACAGTAGATGTGTTGGTTTTGTTATAAAACAGTGTGTAGAAATTCAAAAAGATTTTCTGGTAGCAGTGCAGATGAATTTGATTCTGCCTAAATTTAAAAAAAAAAAAGGAAGCAGAGTGAAAGAGGGCAACTAACTTGAACCAGATGAGCCAAAAAGAAAGAGGAATTTTAAGCCAAAGTTCAAGTTTCTCATCACTGGCCTGCAAGGCCTCTCAGTTCTCTCAGAAAGAATAGCTTACATATTTGTAGTTATAAGATATTTATAGCAAGCTAAATTATCTTTTTTTTTACTCTGGGGAAGGTCATGTGTAGTAATTGATATAATCCAAGAAGAAATTGGTGAAAGACACAGCTGTGTTACCTGTTAGTTACATTTTAAAATAGGGAAAAAAGCCAATTAATCTTTGCATATGGGGAGAGGAGATATGTGCTATTGCCATGTGTGACTCACTTATGTAATTTTGAATGCCTTCTTATTCCTCCTCTAGCACTATCCTTCTTCTTTCCCCACGTTAGACACCAATACAATACAGATGGTCAAGGATTAGAACATTTTCCTGGATAGAACATCTGGCTGCTTCATGATCTTCACCAGCTGGTGCCTTCTGAGCAGTCTCACCCAAGGGTAGGCTCACACTGAGTGAAACCTGCCTTCATCTGCATCATCCACTTGCTTTTTGAGTGAGGATTTCATCTTCAAAAGCCATTTCCTACGGTGAAAAACGAGAGAGAGTTTTGCTTTCAAGTTGTGTAGAAGGCAAATATTTTGGATTCTGGCTTCTGTGTTTCTGCAGGGATTTGTGTGATCTCACTGGATGCTGAGTGCTTATGAAGCCACCAAAGATATCCTTTGCCAATACTCTGAAGTATCACATTGTGTTTTACTGTGTGCTTGGTTTCTTCTTACAAATTCCATGTATGGGATGGGAGAGCATAACAACTTTATTTAAAAATAAAAAGTGTGTGCATGTTTTAGGTATGCTGCTCACATAGCTGGGAAAAAGTCCCATCTCTCAGTTTAATGAGGTCATGCCATTCTGACTAAAGAACTATTGAAGAAAAAAACCTCAAAATACATCAGAAAAAAAGCTGACAATACATGTTGCATTTTGGCAATCACATTTCACACACTCTGTCCTGATTTTATTTCAATAATTGTCTCTTTTTTCTTTCTTTCTCTCTGTTAATGTTCCAATAACAAAACATTTAACTGAACAAAATGACAAGGAAAATCTGTGCTTAAATTCACAAATTAGTGTTCACTCTCCAACTGTGATCTGAATTATTGTCTAAATAATGTGGATGAAACACCTATTTTGAGAGCTGGCAGGATTTCTCCTTTATTTTGCCAGTATGTATTTCAGTGCTTTTAGCAGAAGATTAATACATATAGTATGTGTCAATAGCAGTAAATTGTCTAATGATATGCTCCACGTGGGAAACAAAATGTTCTTTTCTCAACTGCAGATCTTGGGGGTTATGTTTGTATGATAAACAGGACATCAGTGTAATTGCCAATTTTGCTTGTGCTGCTATGCCATAGAAAATGGCTGGATTTCCAATATGGTTGGGAATTGAAATGTTTAACTGAGGAAGCCAAGTGTAACTGCTTGCAAGAGTCAAAGACAGCAATTAACAGCAGTGAAGTTGGTGTTTAAATCAGAATTGTCCAGGACTGCACATCCTGGAATGCTCCCCACTTCTGAGAGCTGCTTCAAGTGCAGGAAGGATCCATTTCCTGTACTGGCTACATGCTGAAAGCTGGCCATCCAAAACCTGGATTAATTGCTTGGCAGGGTTTTTTTCATGTCAGGCTTATTGACAGGAAATTACTTGGAAAAATCTCTGGGAAACTTAGGACAAACACAAAACTATTGGAAAAAGCAGTGTTACTACATGTATTAATTCTGGTTAGAGAGTGGCTCCCCCAGCATCAGGCTTTGCACTGTGGCAGCTAAAACTGGACCTTAATATGGAAGCAGCATTCCTGGTGGTATTTGTGTGAGATGTAATCTACAGATTTTTCAGGTTTAGACAGGAAAATACAACACAAATCAAATTTCCCACTGTATTTCAAGGGATGTGGATGAGAACAAGAGTTGAAAATTGACGTCTCTGTTGCAAAGAGTTGCTCCAAGCAGTTCCTGACAAACCAAGGAATATGAAAAGGGCTGTATGGGAACACACCTGAAGCACTGTGAGTGCTTCCTGCTGTGCAGTGGCTGCACTGGGGAAACCCAGAGTGCAGAGCTCCAGCAGCAGCTGCCTGGATCCTCTCTCCTGGCAAAGTAGGGAAAGCACCAGTGCTACCTTTTACTGCTTTTATCTTTACCTGCAGAAAGGTGGGAAGATTTTTATTCTGGATCCTGCTGAAGCTCTGTGCAGCTCCCTGGTGTCCATATGAGCTAAAGTCAAGCCCAGGAAAGGATGCCTTCCACAGGTCATTTGTTACCTCAGGGTTCATTATACTCTAACATATGGAATTTCACATAGTGAAACACCAAAAAATAGCCTCCTAATATGGAATTTAAATCACTGCTTTTTAAAAGCTCCTCTCATACCAAGTATTTTTTCTGAGTGCAATTTGTAGCTGGCAAGTAGAGGGGAAGGGGAAAAAATACAGTGTTGAAGTGGTCTGATTTCTTTCACAGGAGCACACAGGGATCACTCTGACTTCTCTTAAACAGTGGTTTCGATTTTTTTCTTCTCAGCCTGCTGCACATCAGGAAATCTTTTCAACTCTCATTTGTCTGTCAGGCATATCACTTATTTTGGAGCTAGTAGAAGACTTTAGAGCTATGAGTTCTAATTTTTTTTGGTGGTGCAATGCTATTTCTAACACATTGTCTCAGTTTCAATTTGGAATCATTTTCCTCCCTCTTCACAGGTGCTCTCCTGGAGTTTGATGGTCAAATTTTGTAAGAGATATCTCATCAGTGCTTGTCCCATCTCTTCCCTGAGTGATTGCATTGGATGAGCAGAAAAGGATGGATAATTGCCTATTGGATTCTGGTTAGTGAAGGTCAAGGTAGTCTCTGCCTGGCCTACCCTCTGCTTGTCATACAACTCTGCTATTAAAGGGTTTATTCAAGCAAGCCTGTGATCAGCTGGGTTTCACTGAGATGGAACCACCTGCTTCACTGAGTAGGTGTTTTTGTGGCAGTGAGGTCAGGCTTTGTCTACCCTTGACAGTATAGATGAAATATCCACGGATTGTCTCTTCTGGACACAATGTATTCTTAGTTCTTTGGGTTTTCATTTAGGAAGCTGGTTTAGGGAAAGCAAGAAAAAGCTGTGTGGTGCAGCTGACATGATGGAAAGAAGGGATGGCATCCAGAGGAACCTGGGCAGGCTGCAGAGGTGTTGGCCTGAGCAAACCTCATGAAGTTCAACCAGGCCAAGTGCAAGGAGCTGCACCTGGGTCAGGGCAATCCCATGCATGGTCACAGGCTGGGTGGAGAATGGACTGAGGGCAGCCCTGAGGAGAAGGACATGGGGGTGCTGCTGGGGGAGAAGCTGGACACGAGGCAGCAGTGTGTGTGCCACCCTGTCCTGGGCTGCATCAAGAGAAGGGTGACCAGCAGGTCGGGGGAGGGGGCTCTCCCCAGCCATGGCAGGAAGCTGGAACAAGATGATCTTTAATGTCCCTTCCACCCCAAGCCATTCTGTGATACAACTGTCACTTAATGAGTGCACAGCTGAGGGTGAGTTCTGTCCTCAATGAGATCTAATTGGCTACAGGAGTGTAGAGCAGCCTGGATGTGACAGCATTTTGTGCTTTTTATCTGTAGGATTTTTAAGTGTACTTACTGGCAGTATTGTTCTGTCAAGCTTCTATTAGTCCTGTTACAAACATGTTATATCAAGTTTGCAGAGTAAAATTAGTTGTGCCTGCAAGGAAGCTGGTATGAAATTGAACCATGCTATAGAGTATCTTGAAGCCTTGGAGAATTCCATACATCCTAGTAATGGATTTCATAAGCATTAATTCTTGAAAGTTGTGTTTAATGTCTGTCTGGCCTTGGCCAAATCAAAGTCAGACCTTAGTCTTGCCTGCTTAAGCTAAAAGATCTCTGGGGAAAAGAATATAAACCACTCTTTGCATGTGCTTTTGAGGCTGCTTGAAAATTCTCTTTGATGTAAGTTTTAGCCTGGTCTCAAGGGTCTGCCTCCTGACTAGTTCAAAACCAGCTTTGCTGCTTTTTTAAGGTTTTACAGTAAAGTGAGGGAAAATCTGATAGGTTTTAGGTTATAGAGTCTGTGCTAAGGAACTTAAAATTGTGGCACAAAGGCTGGGATGCTTCCAAAGAGGCTGGGTCACCACCAGTCCTTTGGACCTTGGCAGTAATAGAGAATTTTCTAGAAAAATATCTTCTGATGTTTCCTCATACCATGATATTTGAGAATTACTAAAATAGGTGGATGGGATTTAGTTTCACTGCCGAAATGTCTGATACAATGCTCTGGGAGTCTGTGAGAATTTGGGGTGAGATTTTATAGGACTTTCTGTGAGACTTCTGGTTTAGTCATACTGACTTACACATGGGATTTATTTTCTCTTTATTCAACTTGAGAGTGCAATTCTCCTTCAAAAAGATTTGTCTTGAGTCTTGGCACTCAAGAGATTTATACAGATTGGAGGTGACCTATGTGAAAGAAGTCCTTAGTGTTGCTCTTCTTGAGCTGCTTTTGGGTGACGATTCTTGTAACTGGAATTTTGGTTTCTGAGTCCAATTTCAGCCCATTGATTTCTTGAAAATAGCTATTTCATAAGCTAGTGGCTTGTGTCATAGCTTAAATAGAATAGTTTTAAGAGGTTTTTTTAGGAAAGGTATATTCTACATCTGCCTTTCACCCTTCTGTCCCTGGGGCCTGCTCTTTGATTTCCCAGGGGCAGTGTCTCAAGGCAATGTATGATTCTCAGTGTGTGTGCATTGCTTCAAGAATTTTATTTTGGAAACTATAAAGAAACACTTCAATTGGTCCACAGAGATGAGAGGAGTAAGGGCAAGAACTAAATATTTTTCTGTGCCTGTGTATAACATCTCTTGCTGCTTTAAGTAATCAGATGGAATAAATTAAATTATGTGGGCTTTTGTGAAAGACACCTTAGCTGTCTTCAAATGCAAAACTCCTCTTTAATTAATGTGTTCAGAGCCTTTGTCAGTGTGGAAATGCTTTGCCAATGTGGAATGAGTATTTAGTTGGTTATGAATTTATATTGAAGAAGAGAATCTGGAATGTTATATCTATGTGTTTGCTTCAGCTTCATTTCAGAACTCAGAGCTCTTAGATCCATTTGGAGCTATTTTAATGTTGAAACTTTTTGCCATAAGAACAACTTAGAAAATGCTCCATCTGAACAATTCATACTGTGTCTTCAGATGTGATATTCTCTGCAGATGTGGTCTCTTTTGGGAAGGGGAGAGAAATATATTCCCTGCTTCCCAGCTGAAGGAAACAACAACCTCTCTGGAAAAAATCAGTGGTTCAAGGCTGAAATTGCTTGAAGATGATGTCTAATGCTTTGTTAACATCCTCTGGTTTGAGGCTTTTATGCTTAAAAACAAGAGAGTCACACTGAAAATAAACCAGGCTCCACATCTGGCTCTTCCTTCAAAACACTTCTCTCATGGTTATATGAGTGAACTGCCCACCATTAACAAATTGGTTTTTTGTTGTCTTTTTTATATGCTCAACTGAGTGTGAAGTGACAGTCTCTATTTTCTGCTCTCGTTCAATGAATAAGCTGCTTACATCTGGAACTGGGGGCTGTTGCTACAGAAGATGCTTTCTGCATATTTTCCTCCACAGAAAATGGATATTATGTAAGCCAGTGGCTCTGGGCTGCTCCTCCTTGCAAGCAGGGTGCAGATGGAGGGGTGACGTGCAGCTTTTCAGAGTCTAGGGTAAATTTTGTGCAAATTTTTCAAAAATTTAGCAAAGAAAGGACCTGTCTTGTGGACTGAGAAGGATTGCTGGATGCTTGGAACTCTTTGACCTCTGCCACTGTAGAGTCAGAGTAGTGGAAATGGCATTGATAACTCAGTACATTACAGTACTGAGCCTTGCCTACAAGGAATTAGTTGTGTTCCCTGCAAGAAAATTTACTGTCTCTGCAGTGGATTCACTTATTCGTGCTTTGGGAGAAGCAGAAGAGGAAGGGAGGGAGTTAAAACAGTTCCGTGTATACAGAAATCAATGGAAAGATTCACATTAACTTCGATGGATTTTAGATTTGGAACTTAAACTCTATTATATGGTCTCTTCAATAAAAGACCTTCTGTTTTTCTACTTAAGCAAAAGTTCTTGAAGACTGTACTGAACTTTCCCCTCAAGGTGTTTGCACTGTAGATTTATTACAGTTGCATTAAAGCAGCCATTTCTGTGCTTTTAATGCCTTAACAGGCTGCCAGTTGAATAAGATTGTATGTTTGGGTGGAAAAGAAATCTAGAGATGTGCTACAGACAGTGCTTGGAATGGTAATGAGAATGGCAGCTCATTAGGATTAGCAATGCAAAAAAGGTTCCAGTTAATGAACAATGAAAACATTTTGGCAGTTGCAGGGTTGATTATTGCAAGGCTGTTCATGCTGCTATAATTTAAGCATCTAACGTGACTGTCCATTATCAGCTCAGATTTTGAGAGGTTTATTATTCCATCAAAACATTAATTCTGTGCTGAGAGTTGGCATGGGAGACAGGCAAGCGACTAAGTTGCATTATATGTGCTATTTGTGTATGTGATAGAGACTGTAAATGAAGCCAGCAGCCAAGTTTCTTAGGCCCAAATTAAAATGCCAGTTATCTTATCCTTATTAGAAGGGCTTGAGAGAGACTGCATGAGCACGAGCAGATGATGCTGCTGGAAAGGCTCCCACTCAATTCATGGGCAACAACAGCTCCAACCTGTCCCCACTGTCCCAAGGTCTGGCTATAGGAGATGAACCTTTCTGAGCACCAGCTGTGGTAAAGGGGCTCTGACTGAATTCACTTTTTGATGTAGAACAGTGGAATGTTACTGCTACTGAAGATGGTGAAGTTTGACTTTGCTATTCCCATGGAAAACAAGAGCTTTGCCCCTGACCTTAGGGAAAGGCCAGTTAGCACTGGGCCAGCCTTCACAGGAAAGTTGCTCAGGGGAAGAGTAGGGGATAACAGGAGAGATGGGGAGAGTAACTGCTGACTTACGGTGTCCTCTGCTTGACAGTGCAAACTGGGGTTCCAGTCTGACTGAAAATCAATGTCTTCAGGCTATTTGCTTTTCTGGGCTTCTTATTGCATTGGTTTTAATCTGATGTGAGACCAAAACCACTTCTGATTTCCCAGTCAGCTCTAGTCAAAGCTGGTTTCTCGGTGTTGGCAGCTATTGTTGGCGACCCCTAACAAAGTAAAAATGACCACCCAAAAGTAATGCTTCGTTAATAACTCAGGGATTGTTTTGTGGGACTTGAAAGATCTTGAATTTGGAGGGAAGATTTCCCTTGACTTCTCTTTTCCACTCTGACTACTTTAAAAATTTATTTACTTCCATCTAAACTGCACATCTTCTGTCTAATGGGGCTTCCACTCAGCAGTCCCCAGTGCCTGGCTCCCCTCTGCAGCAGATGGTGTGAGTAACCTGGCCCTCTTTCCACCATCAGTGAGCAGCAGAAGGTGCTGCCAGGTTGCTGGATGCTGTGGATGCCTTGTGGTGGTTACAGTTTAGCTGTAGAAAATTATGCTCCCTGACAATTAAGCAGCACAGTTGGTATTAAGCAAATGTGAATATTATTGTCTAGAAACTGGTATAGGGCTCTAATCAGTGTGACTTTCTTATTGCTGTGAAATTATCTGTGAAAATACCAGCTCAACCTCATTCTTTGGTAAACAGTGTGTGTTATTGCATGGGATGGTTAAGTCTGGGCAGAGGATCTATTTTCCCTCTGGTGTGGAGGGGTTTGATCACTCCCTCAACAATTCTGCCAAACTAATTACCATGGAGGTGATTATTTTATGATCACGTTTTTGGTTAGAGTTGGCAGTATTGTCACTAGAGATGAGACAGGTTTGATGTGGTTTGTGATGTTACTGTTTTACCAAGGAGATGGTCCGGCAGTGGGCTGGGTTCCTTCTCATGCTGATGTTGATGGGAATTTTAGATACTAACTTTTTGCTGGGTCTTAACCACTCTTGCAAATCAATGGGCACCAAGAAAAAGGTGCAGCCAGAGTATATTCATTAGGGACTGTGAAAATCATTATTTAGTAATACATACATGCTGAAGCTCTTTTTGACTATTATAATTCAGGCTGCTTTAAACCCTTTGTTTCTTTGGGCTGAGGCCTTTGTACAAAACACTGTCCTGATGTAGATGGTTTGTAGCAGTCTGTAGCAGTGGCTTACAAGCATAAAGATGCACCAGGAGCCTGTAGGTCCTCTGGGCCCCTCCTGCAAAGGCCTCACATGGGGAATTTTGGCCCAAATTCCTTCTTTCCCTTCTGTGGACCATTCTCATAACTCTTTGATGGCACCCAGGGCCAAAAGGTTTGGTTTTAGCTCTGTCTGGAGTGAAAATGGGGATCAGTAGTGGTATGGACAGGCTGTCTTGGTCCCATTTGTTCCATGATGGGGAGGAGGTAACTGAGATGCAGAGAGGGAAGGGAGCTGAGGTGGAAGAGAGATTACAGACAGCAAGAAGAGCATGTAGGAAACGTGAAGACCATATACAATAGATTAGAAATTGTTTGTCTTTAGCCTAGAGGAAAAGACATGTTAAAAGCTTCCCACCATTGGAAAAGCCAAGGTGAGTAACCAGCTTTCCTGCTCGAGCCCCCCATTCAGCCCTCAGCCTGCAAGGTACTGCTGCCTCCCTGTTGCACGTTGTTGTTCTCACTTCCCAGGCATGCAGAAGCCGAAGCAATCTATTGAGCTCCAGATAGCTGCCAAGGCACCTGAACTGTGCATTGCACATAGCTGGTCATGACTGCTGGCCTGGGCAAACCCAGGTTTAACTCCTCCTTTCATTTAATGATCGTAGACGACAAAGAGAGCTCTGTGTCTGTCACAGCCCTGCAGACACTCTCTCAGCCAGATGTGTGCAGACTGCCCAGGGAATTCTGGCACGTGGGGTTTGATTGCAGCTGCTGTGGGTGTTGTGGTTGTCCATTCTGTAGAACAACTCTTGATATTCAGTGCTTTGTTCAGTGATCAATGCAGAAGGTTTGAACCTTTGATGCAACTTGTGAGAGAGGCCTGCAGCTGAACACCCTCAGCTTGTCCACAATTAGTTTTACCCCGTGTTGGAGGTGAAGTAAATAGGATTAGAGAAAGCTGTAGCAGTAAGGGCCCTGCTGTGAGGGTGACAGTACAACAGACAAGGATTTTTCTGAGTATTTGGGATTGACTTAACTTTCCACAGACCTGCTTCTGAACAGGTACCTGGCCTCTACCTAAGAGTCTTCAGAAGGCATCAGAACTTGATCTGATCTCATTTCCCCTCTCTCCATAGACTGCTGTTACATAACTGTAGAAATGGAGAGTTGGTGCATGACTGAATGGTGATTGAACTCTAAAAATTTTTTTTCCCAGAGGTGCCTGTAAATACTTATGGAGGGATTAACTTTAAGAAGCCATTTGATTGAGCTCTTTCAGGTGGTTCCCGACTTGTGTTCTCCCTCAGCATACCTTTTGCACTCCCCATTCTTTAGGAAGCAGTAATTGTTTTTTTTAACTTTTCTATTTATACTGGATGCTGTAAACTTACAGCTGCAAGGACAGTATTGTAGCTCATCTCTGCTGTGATTGGAATTCAAGTCACTCTGTTGGGTTTGTGCTTTGATGGCAAAAAGCAAATGCATTTACATAAAAGATGATTATGGAATCAAACAATAGCATGTAGTAGATATGCTGATTAATATCTAACAGCCATTTTCTTTAATGAAATTAAGTGCAAAAACATCCTAGCCATTTGAACGTGTTCAATCAAGTCACACCTCTGTACCTTTTGCAAATTATCTTAGGGATAATAGTCAAAATAGCAAGCAAATTTTGTGCTATGGAATATGCTGAAATCTATTGATTATATAAAAACTACTCAATCGAAACTAATTTAGAAACTTATTTCAGACACTCCATTTAATATGGTAAGAAAATAAATTGTATGTAACTGTAAAGAGCAGTCTCACAGTGTGAGTTACTGAATAAACAATGGGATGCAGAAAGAGGTAAGAAGTTAAAAGGATAAAAGCCCACTTGAAACCATTTAAGTGGTTTCTGGTAACTAGATTGTCTGGTGAGATTGCCTTTCCTAAGCCAGTTGTAGCTTTAAATTCATTCCTGCTGTCTTTCCTTTCTACTGTGAAAAAATTAACATAACTTGGCCACCAATAAAATAAAAGCGTGGTAATGCAGTGGAAGTCATGCACTAAATAGGTGTTAAATAAATGTATTTACTGCCAAGGCAGGGCCACAAAGCCCAGCCTACCCCACACAGTCCCCCAGCCTCTCAGCTGCCCAGATGGGAGCCCAGGCAGCCAGGCAGCAGCTGACTGTCCCCAGCAAAGGGGCAGTTCCAGCAGCATGGGAACCCAGCTCACAGCTGAGGGACTCAGAAAATCTAAACACCTGCAGGACTTCAACAGGACACGTCTCATTTTTGCTACAAATGCAGCGGGCAATGAAGTCCCTGCAAAACACAGGAAGCACTTAACAGGGAAAGCCAAGGGTTCAGCCACAGGTACCTGGAGATGTTTCTGTCCAGGCCAGCTGTGCCCCTGGCAGCTGAGGCTGTGCCTGAGTAAAAAAAGGAGTGCTGCTGTTGTGTTTGAAAGCAGAAAAGGCAGCCCAGCATCAGCCCAGGAGCATAAGTTCAGTTGAGTGGCCCATGGAAAGTATTTTGCTGTGCTAGAGACAGAACCTTGGCAAACTCTGAGGCAACACAGGAAGCCAAACCTTTTATTTTTTCAAGTAGTCAGAGTGACAGACTTCAGCCATGAACAGGGGAGACTTGCAGTGGGCTGAGCTGGGCTGCTGAAGGGGTGCTGGCTATGGCCCTTTGTGACACAGGCCCTGTGCTGTCAGGGCCCTTGGTGATGCAGGCCATGGTGGTGCCCAGAGACCACTGTGACATCAGAGAGCCCCGGGCTGGTATCCAAGGGGTGCAGAGCCCTGGGGTGCCCAGTCCTGTGAGAGCCCTTCTGGAAGGAGGAAGCAGCTCCCAGGATCCCTGTGTGCTACAGGAGCTCAGAAAGGGAGGAGGAGAAGGCAAAAGCCAACTCCTCCTGCACACCCAGCCCCGTGCCCAGCTGGCCACAAGAGCAGGGCCTCAGCTGGCACTTGGTGGGGGCAGTGGGTGGCTCAGCCTGGCCACAGGCAGAGAGTGAGGAGGAGGAGAGGCCCTTTGTCCTCACAGAGGAAGGAAGGAATTCAGGCATGGATGAGAAGCCTTGCCGGCAGGAAGGTGTTTGGGGACGAGAGCTTCGCCTGTGGAAAGCAGCTGGAGGCCGTGAGTTGCTGCGATGGGTACGAAGAGTGACAGTGCTGTTCCAGCCAGGGGAAGGAAGTGTGAGCAGGCAGGAGGAGCAGGAATTTTCTCCTGCTCCCAGTGAGGAGGTGGCATCAGCAGAGGAACAGAGCCCAGTCCCTGCCCAACATCATCCCTGCTACCCCCGCAGCCCCTGGCCTGGCCGGCTGGGATCCCAGGCCCCCAGAGAGCAGCAGGAGGAGCAGGAACTTTCTCCTGCTCTCAGTGAGGAGGTGGCATCAGCAGGGGAACAGAACCCAGTCCCTTCTCGACATCGCCCCTGCTACCCCCGCAGCCCCTGGCCTGGCCGGCTGGGATCCCAGGCCCCCAGAGAGCAGCAGGAGG
>VZTR01008252.1:621277-672969 GCA_013400775.1 Chaetops frenatus | reverse complement strand
ACCCCCGGAGCCCCTGGCCTGGCCGGCTGGGATCCCAGACCCCCAGTGAGCAGCAGGAGGAGTCAGAGGAAGGGTCAGTGCTGTCAGAGGCAGGGAGCTGGGAGGGGACCTCAGCTGGGAACGATGAAGGCTGGGAATGCCAGAGCCAGCTGGAGCTTTCCCAAGAGTGCCAAGGTGAGGCAGAGGCAGAGCTGTCCCAAGGAGAAGTCAGCAGCTGCCAAGACNCGCCCCTGCTACCCCCGCAGCCCCTGGCCTGGCCGGCTGGGATCCCAGGCCCCCAGAGAGCAGCAGGAGGAGCAGGAACTTTCTCCTGCTCTCAGTGAGGAGGTGGCATCAGCAGGGGAACAGAACCCAGTCCCTTCTCGACATCGCCCCTGCTACCCCCGCAGCCCCTGGCCTGGCCGGCTGGGATCCCAGGCCCCCAGAGAGCAGCAGGAGGAGCAGGAACTTTCTCCTGCTCTCAGTGAGGAGGTGGCATCAGCAGGGGAACAGAACCCAGTCCCTTCTCGACATCGCCCCTGCTACCCCCGCAGCCCCTGG
Source organism: Chaetops frenatus (assembly GCA_013400775.1). Taxonomy (NCBI): domain Eukaryota; kingdom Metazoa; phylum Chordata; class Aves; order Passeriformes; family Picathartidae; genus Chaetops; species Chaetops frenatus. The sequence goes on along the minus strand of VZTR01008252.1, from coordinate 672,429 downwards.
CCTGGCCGGCTGGGATCCCAGGCCCCCAGAGAGCAGCAGGAGGAGCAGGAACTTTCTCCTGCTCTCAGTGAGGAGGTGGCATCAGCAGAGGAACAAAGTCCAGTCCCTGCTAGACACCGTCCCTGCTACCCCCGCAGCCCCTGGCCTGGCCGGCTGGGATCCCAGACCCCCAGTGAGCAGCAGGAGGAGTCAGAGGAAGGGTCAGTGCTGTCAGAGGCAGGGAGCTGGGAGGGGACCTCAGCTGGGAACGATGAAGGCTGGGAATGCCAGAGCCAGCTGGAGCTTTCCCAAGAGTGCCAAGGTGAGGCAGAGGCAGAGCTGTCCCAAGGAGAAGTCAGCAGCTGCCAAGACCTCTCTGACTGGGATGACTGCAGTGAGCCAGAGCTGCGTAATTTGGATTGGGAAGACTCCAGCAGCCAAGACAGTTCTGTGGAAGACGACAGCCGCAGCGGGGAACGTGTGAGCATCTTCAGCTTTGGGGTCACTCCCTCACCGCAGGAGATGGACGACAGTGACAACCTCAGCCTCCTGGAGCTGTGCGAAGGAGAACGCAGGGCCCAAAGGCTGACAGCTCTTGCAGCAGACACGCTGCCAGTGCCCATCTCTCCGGAGGCCTGGTTTGTGGGCCGGGCACCAGAGCCTCTCTGTGCCTGGCCATTGTCCCTGCAGCACCGAGCCCCCGTGGGACACGCGGCTTCTCCTGCCTCGGCCCAGCAGGGACCCGAGGCAGGGCCAGGGAGGCAGGGGCCTGCCCCGCACAGCCCCCGCAGCCCCTCAGCTCCCCAGGCAGGAGGAGCCCAGGCCCCACAGCAGCAGCCAGCTCCCCCCAGGAAAGGGCCCGGCCGCCTCAGACGGGCACTGCGGGCGCTGCGGGCGCTGTTCTGCTGCCCGTGCCTGGCGCCACAGCCACAGGAGTAGCGCCCGTGCCAGCGCCGGCCCGGGCCTGCAGATGGCGGCTGGGCCGGGGCCTGTGCAGGGCCCCAGGGAGCCACATGGGCGGCCTTGGCCTGGACATGGCCCTGCAGCCTGAGCTGCCCCTGCTGCTCTGCAGCGTGCCAGGGGCATCTCCCCAGCACCCAAAGTCACTGCTGGGGCCAGCCCCAAGCAGCACCCACGGGGCGCACTTGGTGCCAGGGCACTCAGCGGGGGATCCCACAGAGTCTTCAAGGCGGCAAGAGACCCTGACGGTCACCCAGTGCCATTGGCATCCAGGCAGCTCCACCATCACTGCAGAGCCATGTCCCCAAGGGCCTCATTGGCACAACTCTTCAACACTTCATAGACAGTGACTCCACCACCTCCCTGGGCAAGTTCATCCAATGGCTGAGCCCTTTGGAAGGGAAAAATATCTTCTAATATTGACTGTGAGCCTCCTTTGCTGTCATCAAAGGCCAATTCCTCCCATCCTGAAAGGATTCCGTGGAGGTCCTTTGGGATTTTATCCATGAGGGATGGGCTCAGACGGAAGGCGTTGCTCCATGGATGTGACTGGAAGACTGTAACCCACACCATTGTTCCAAAACAGTTAGAAATTGAAATGGAGAAATAGTAATAGTAAAAATACCCCACGATTCACCCTCCCCAAAAAAACCCCAACCAAACTAAAAAAATCTCCAAGCAAGAAAACCGAATAGGAATACAAATAAGAATATTATTATGATGATGATGAAGAAGTAGTAGTAGTAAAGAAGAGAAGAAAAATAAAGGATCAGAATGATGATAAAAATATTAAGTAGAATAGGAATAAGAAGATTGACAAGAAGAAGAAGATAAAGAAGAAAAAATAGTAGTAACTAATGAGAATATGAAAAAGATTAAGAATAACAATAAGCAATACAAGTGTACAAGAATAGAACAAGAATAAGGCAAATGAGCTAAAGAAGAAGAGGAAATAGTAGTAGTAAATAAGAATATAAACAAAAATAGGAATAAGAAGGATAAGACTTAGATTAAGACAAAGAAAGAGTAGTAGTAGCAATTAAGAAGAAGCAAAAGAAGGAGACGTAGAAGAAGAAGATGTAGATGAAGATGAAGAAATAGTAAATAGTAATATTAAGAAGATTAATATGAAATTAAAATACTTCCACACATCTTCTAGAATCCCAGCATGCAGGGAAATACCAACTGATTGTCTTCCTTGACAATCCTTCTCTCTCTCTCTCTCTCTGAGACCTCTTTCCTATTTCTACTTCTCTCCTTCCTATTTCTTTTTCAATAAAATCCATGTACAATGGAATGCCTTTGTTGTCCAGACATGGTCTCATTTGCAGCTTCACTGGGGCACTTCACACAAGATATTTGGCTGAATCCTGTCTGCTGCACCTAGTGGTATGCCTTGGGTGGATGGTTTTCTCACTTCTTGCTAACCTTTCTGACAGGACTGCCTTGCACAAGAGAGGCTCTTAAAGGGGCTCCTTGCTGCTGTAGCTCCTGTAGAGCTCAGTGGTTTTACAGCAAAGTAAAAGCTGCTGAGTCCAGATCTGATGACTTCTGTACAAAGCAGAGCAGCTTTTGAGGTGCAAGGGCAGCCCAGGTTGGGGACAGGACAAGGTGTGGCTGGGGTTGCTACAATCTACTGGTGTGTTTTCACCAGGGAAGCTGTCTCCCCTGTGGGAGCACCACACCTATCCCGTGGTGACAGCACAGCTACTCTGCAGAAAGCTATTGCCACATCTCAGGGAGTTAAATTTTCTCCCAGATGGCTTACTAAGTTGTTGTGATATCCTGGGTGATTCCCTTAATATCTTCTGTGACAGAACTACACATTTGCAAACTGTTTGGCAGAAGGTGACATTTGACTCTCTCCCAAAGCTTTTCACAGCACTGACAGGAGCAGAAGATAGGCACCCCAATTTATCCTTGTCAAAAAAATAACTCTGGAACTCATTGACAGACGTGTTGTGTAAGGAGGCACTGTTTTTAGAGTTGCTTTCTAAAATTGAACTCGTGCTCAGATTTCCTGAACCAGCATTTCCATGCCTAGTGCTATTCTAAAAAGCTATATATCAGCAGAGCATTCTGCTGACCATTCAGAACAGCCTGTACATCAGAAGAACACATTATGACTACTTATCTCAAGTCAGAGCACTGCCAGTGGGAATAACTGTGTGATAACAAGCATTCCAAGCTTATGGTTACGTGGTTACCTGGGGCACAGGGAGGAAGAGTGACATGCACAGACACATTTAGATCATATCCTGCCTTGGAACCTTGATGATTTTTATAGACCAGACAAAGATATTTTGAAAATAGAAGGTATCACACAGTACAAGGCAGCCAGTGTTAGATGTGGCAGGACTGGAAAAAACAGCCTTTTATAGCTCACTCTCTCAGAAGCACCTTTGTTCTCTGTGTTTCTATAATGTCATTTTTATCTAAAGCACAGTTCCTGCTCTGGGTCTTGAGTGTGCAGATTGTGGTCCATAGAGTGAGTGTGGTGCTGTGCATAACCCAGTGTCGACTCAGTCTGCCTTGCTCTTAAACCAGGAAACAGTGCCTGGAACAAGAGTTTACCATGGACATGGATTTAGGTTTGCTGCCTGATTTCAGGTCTTAACACTGGATGTGGGTTTATTTGTATGTTTTTTTTCTTCTGGAAGCTTGGTTCTCCTGTCTGAAAGATGTTCTTCATGTGAAGGGATGGGTAGGAGAGAGGCAGAACCTAGGCCAGTGAATACAGCTTCACACAATTGCTATGTTCAGGTCAGAATGACTTCTGATATAGAGGTGTTTGTGTATGGGTATATCCTTCCCAGGATTTTCCAGTTCTACTGGCACTCTTGAAATAAACCTCTTGGGGATCTGAGTCACTTAAGCTCATTAAATTCTTTTGTTCTTTTTTGCTATTTGTGGCAGTTTGGGGTTTTTCCAACCATTCTTTGCAGAAGGCTGCTGCGAGATCTGGGTGGATTTTTGAAATGCCTTTGAAGATCATGATATATTGAAAAATATACGAGGGAAGAGCTTCATCTTGTTGGACCAGAGCTTTCCTAATGACCACGGAGGCCCAGTCTGGGGGGCAGCTGCATCTGCTTTTGTGCTGGGAGCTATATGTGGAGGGGCAGAGGTTTAGAAATGGAGCAGCTGCTTCTCATCTGCCTTTGGCATTTCTGTGCTCCTGGGGTTCCTTCAGCAAAGGGAATACTGCCTCCACCAGCAAGGAGGTTTGTGCTTCCCAGTTGTGTTCTTAACTTATCTGGATTCACTTCTTTGGATTTATTTTGAGTTAGGATTTCAGGGATGCCAACTCCAGGGATTGAAAATAACAGACAAAATGCAGAAGCTGTTAAATTTTTAAGACATATTGGGCATGGAGGGACAGCTGTCAGAGAAGCCGTACTGAAACAGAGACCTCAGAGCACTTCTAGCTGAGATACTCTAGGTAGGGGCTTTTGGGAGCTGTTTTTGCCATCCACATCAGCTGCTTTGGGAGATTTTTATTGTGCAGTGAAATTAATTTGAGCTTGCTAATTGTGTTTACAGTAGCTGCTGCACTCTGGCTATGGGAAACACTGCTGAGACATCAGTGTGTGTACCAAACACTGTGCACAATCAGTGGTTGGTTTGGGCTTTTATTGATGAGCCTGGTTCTTATATTTACATTTGGACATGTTAGAAGGTTCCTCAATATCCTATGGATGGGGGATAAAATAATCTTCCATTGAGTCTTTCAGTAATTATGTAAATAATTTAGCAAAACTTTATGGCAGCATAAAATACTCTTCACATCTATGAGTTTCAAGGGATCCAGCTATACTTTACCCTCTTCTGCAAAGTATTGCTATATCTTATAAAAAGCCCAATTGATTTCACAGGAGCTACTAATAGATTAATACTCAATGCATAAAAAGTGGCATTCATCTTTGAAATTAATTCAGCTTTGATTGTGATCTTCTCTTAATGTATTTCTAAAAAAAATTTAATTGGATAGCATAAGTATTCAACAAACTGGCTAATTTAACTTAATCTTGCACTGTCCTTATTAATAGAAAAGCAAATTTCAATTTGTAATTAAGTCTCACTGAAAATCTGACTCTTCATTTGAAGAAATGTGATATGTGGAGACAGAGATAAAGTAACCATTTCCTGGTCAAAACCAAATTGCCTCCTGGAGCAGCCTGCTGTCCTTCATCCTTTATACAGAGACCAGGCACTGAAATTCTTTCTTCAGGGCTGATGCTCAAAGCTGTGCCATGTGAATTACCTCTGTCAGAGAACATGTGATAGGAAACAGTCCTTGTACTGAAACCACTGCTGGAATACAGCATAAAAGGGAATAGACTGAAATGTACAGGATTTTTAAAGAACCTGGTACGGGTTAATAACTTGAGTGGTCACTTAGGCTCTGGTTGCTCCAGGAATTGGGGAAGATTTCCAGCAAGCAAGGACTGAGCCTAAACGGAGCTCCATGGAATGCCTCCATCCACCAAGTTATCCTCCAAAGTGGCAGGGTGCTCCATACAACAGAGAATATTGCAGACCTTGGGAATATCATGGACTGAACTCCTGGCTAACGTATATCTGTTGTGTTCTGCAATACATGTGAGGAACAAAAGCAGTCAGCACTTAATGGGACCAAGAGAAATGCACTAGGAATTCCAAATCTGATAAATGGTTTGTAGAGAGAGCATCAAACCTGCTCACCAGGCATTGACCTTCTTAGCACAGTAGATGAGTGGTAGATCTTGCACTCTCTATAGGTGCTGTGAGTGCAAACTGAATTGAGATGTACTGATACTGCCCCAGCAAGGAAATTGTTTGCTCATTCTCTGTAACCCTTTGTCATGGTGTATGAAGAACATTTTTTTTTTCTTTGCTGCTAATCATGTACAGCACAATGGGCAGGGAATGGGCTGGCAGAAACCCCAGCAAGTTGTTGCTGGAAATGATGGTGCATCAGGCAAAGTGCAGTGGTGTTGCCAGAGTCCACCTTTGCCCACAGTGTGATATATTTGACTGCAGCCAGTCAGGAATTTAGCAAAGCAGCATCTACGACTCCTCTGTGGGCTGCATTGAAACCAGCAATGTTCCTGGAAGCTGAAAAATGAATCATTATTTTCCATGGTTCCTGTTTTATGGTCCTAAGGGGTCTTTCCTTAGTCACAAAGGGCTGTTTAATATAGGAGTCCTTTACAGTTCATTAGATGGTTAAGATGAAGTTATGCAATATCTAAAGTTTAAAAATTGCATGAGATTTGGGAGTGCTGAGAGCAGGAGGTGGCAGTTTGGTATGAACCCAATAAGGAGCTTTAATGAAATTAGCAAAGACAACATAGTATTGAATTAGCCTATGAAATTTGTTACCCAGGGAGCTGTAGAATTTGGGAGCTCTGGAGAGCAGCCATTGATGTGGATTGTGGAATGCAGTCACAACTGGGGTGTTAATTTTTTCCAGAGGGCTATTAAGCTATAGACCTGGAATTTTAACAGTTTATGTGGTTCAGTGGAAGCAAAAGATTCCTCATCTTCCAGTTGAAATCTCTTACATTTTCTTCAGAGAATTCCAACAAGGCCTCTGAAACCTTTGGATCACTTGGGCAGTGCTGTATCTAATGTCCATACCATGTTATGTATTTGTCCCATGAGAAGCTCTTATTTTCCCTGAAAATTTAAGACTTTTTTCATTTCACTGATTTTTTTTTTTTCAACTTTATTGACAGCCTATTGTAGTTTCACTGGAGTATCACAAGGCAGTTAACATGAAGTATGCTTTTTCCAGTATACTTTCCCATAATTATTGGGTTTGGGAGCCAAGAAGGCTGTGCAAGGCAGCAGTTTGTTTCAACTTCCCACTAGATTTAATGGTATAAGTGAATTCTTTTTTTCTTTTTTTTTTTTTTTTTCCATTCAGAAACATTACTGCATCTCGAAGTTAGAGAAAATTTGGATGATCTTTAGTGATCACTTTAATGGTTTCTCCTGACAGACTGTATTTCTTCAGAAACAAAACATTAAGTGTCTCTATGACCCTTGTGTTTGTCAGAATGTGTTTTTACTTGCAGTGACTACTGCTTTTGGTTTTTGGAAATGGGAAAAAATTACTGATGCTCATATTTTTTAAAGAGAGAACCATTAGGCTTAATAGGTACTCAGGAAAATATTTTTTTTAGGTGCCACATGTGAAAAAACTTGCATAAACGACTAAAAAGTACTTTAGAATATATTTTTCTTTGTTAGTGAGGCTACCTTGGCTAGATATTTGTAGGATGTAATGAAGGAGCTTGGATATTGGAGTAATTAGAAAGCTTAATATTGTAAAAAACTTGAATTTGGCAGTTATATTTATTCTGCAATACAACTATAATCCAAACATATTTTAGATGGATCTTAGTGGATCAGATTTTGTGGATCTTCTTCTGAGATTCTGGATTAATAACGATGCATCAGGGCACTGAACTCTGCTTTTACAGGTCTCTACAATGTGCTCCGAGTGGAGTGTGTGAGGTGATGATCTGCTCCTTTAGGTGCTTAAGTGAGTTTAAAAGCATAAAAATTCCCATTTCAATGGTGATTGCCTCATCCCTGTGAGAACTGTGTTGAAATCTGAATTAGATGTAGTGAAGCAGACTGAGGGTGGTGCTGGGGAGGTCCAGCAAATTGTGAAAATCTCCACATGGAAGTTCTGCCTTCAGCATCTTTGCCCTTTCAGCTTGTGGGTAGCTCTGTGATGTCGTACTGAAAGTGCTCACCTTGGGGCAACACTCAGCTCCTGGTATTGCAAAAAACTCATTCTAATTTCTTTTAAAATGTGCTACTCCTTCTACTGAAATCCCTTGTTCTGAATGCTTCTGACTCGGGGCTCTCTGCCCTCAGAGGTGTTTGAATGCTGTGGGCACCACACTTGAGTTTCCTGCAGGATGGTCTGGGCTGGTGGGGCTTGGCTGGAACAGCCTTGCCAGCACTGACCTGGTCAGGAATGTGTCAAAGCCTCACAAATATCTCCAGTTATTTCTCCTGCATCGGTGTCACCCCCCCATTATTTCTCCTGCATCTTCTCAGAAGAAGGTGATTGATTTGTTGAGATCCCATTCAGTATTTGTGCAGAGCTGCTTGACAGGCTCCAGGTGTGGTTCATCCCAAAGCAGGCAGCTTGGATTTCTGCAGTTCCCTGCCCTGGATGGTGGGAAGTGCTGGCCCAGTATTGCATCCTCTTCCAAACCCCCCTTGGGATCCCCTCCCTGGGGGGTATCAGCCATGCAGTCAGGGAAGATTCTCCTTGGGGAATAGTTTGCCCAATTCCTTTTGTTAAAACTTAATGAGTTCATGGGATTGACTCTGCTGCAATTATTTCTTGGTGATGTATAACAAGTAGCTGTTCTTACAGGCTTATAAAATGTTCCAGAGGTCCATTAATTTGCCCTTCATTAGCTGTGTAATTTTGCTAATGACCCGAGATATTTAGAGGCATTGTCCTGTGAGAATTATGAGTTTCACTGTGAGGTCTCAGAGAAGCACTGCACACACAGCTCCAGCACTACCAGAAATTCGTTCTGCCCTGCTGCATCTAATTGTATTTTTTACTTCTGATCTGAAGTAGAGTCATCTCCTAATGATAAATGAATAATTATTTCATATTCAAAATTACACATTTAATGGAAGTTTGCATTGTTAGAGTGTTAAATGATTAAATTTCTTAATTGTGTAATACTACTGGACATAATGATGCATTTAACCATTAACAGTTTTCCACTGCATTGCCTTTTAAATTCTTATGTAGTGCAATGCACATTCTTGTTGCCTTTTCATCAAGTGTTAATAATAATGGAAAATAAATCTTAGAATCTGGAAAGGGAAGCATCCCAGCTGTGATAACTGGATGGAAAATTACTGGAGACCACACTTGCTAAGGTGCTGGTTGAGGAGTATATGGTATCTGAAATATTTGGAAAAGTGGACTTTTTCATTTTCACAGTATAAAATAGCAGAAAGATCAGGGGAATTTGTAAAGAAGTGGTCTGAGGGACAACGACTGAACATCTCTTGTTGTCCCTCAACCCTGAAGATTCAGATGGGATTTGTCACATTATCTTTCTGTGTTAAGAACACGAGGAGAACCTTCATGATGCCTGGACTCTGCCATCCTCAAGAGTGCATATTTGCTTAGAGGAAGAAGGATTGGTCTCTTTAATTAATAGGGTGTGATGGAGAAAGGAAGTCCTGTGGCCTGTGTCATTGGGCTGGTACTTGTAGAGGGATGGTCAGGATGGCTCCTTCTGCCTTGGCCACTGCTGCTGCACCAGAACATGGCTTTTTTCTCAGCTTTTCTGGAGTGAAGGCAGCAACTGAACCACAGGGGCTGAGTAAGTACCAAAATCATAGAGTCATAGAATGGCCTGAGTTGGAAGGGACCTTAAAGATCATCTCATTCCACTTCCCTGCCATGGGACACCTTCCACTGTCCCAGGCTGCTCCAAGCCCCATCCAGCCTGGCCTTGGACACTTGCAGGGATCCAAGGGCAGCCACAGCTTCTCTGGGCACCCTGTGCCAGGGCCTGCCCACCCTCACAGGGAAGGATTTCCTCCAAATATCCAGTCTAAACCTTCTCTCCACCAGTGTGACTACATGCCCTTGTAAGCTGTCTCCCTCCATGTTTTTTGTCAGCTCCCATCAGGCAGAAGGCCACAATTAAGTCACCCCAAAGCCTTCTCTTCTCCAGGCTGAACATTCCCAGCTCTCCCAGCTTTTCCTCACAGCAGAGCTGCTCCATCCCTCTGATCATCTTGGTGCCTCCTCTGAACTCCCTCCAAAGGTCCCTGTCCTTGCTGTGCTGGGGACCCCAGGTGTGGATGCAGCTCTGCAGGTGGGATCCATCCCAGGGGAGAGCTGGGTCTCATCCCAGCCCCTTCTCTGGGAGTGGGGGGCTGTATGTAACCAGGGAAGTGTGAGGGGTGGGCAGCAGAACGAGACAAATGCTGCATTTTTGTCCCACAGAAATCCCTCACTAGACTGGGCTTTCAATTTTTCCCCTGTCTGCAGCTTGTACCTGTAAGAAGCTGACTGGCCTCTGTGTTTTGGGTCCAAGATGAAGTTTTGCAGAAGGATTACCTTTACAGATATTGAAGTAAATCACCTTTCACAGATCAAGCAGATCAGGCAACATCATATCACCGTTAGACCAAAGTTGAAACAATCCCTAGGAAAGCCAGAAAAGCTTTAAAACTGACTTTAACACTATCTTTGAAAGCAAAGTCGTTTTGCTTCAAGATTACCATCACAATTTAGATGCTGTACATTGTAGTGGGATAAAGAGGGAATTTGGCAGATGAGCTTTTGCCTCTGGAGCCTCCAGATGACTGGAACAAGCTTCCCTTTCAGCTTAAATCAGCAAACAGCATAATCTCCTTTAAGCCTGGGGTTTAAATGGCTGTTTGAAGGAGGATTGTGCAAAATCTATTTCCAGTAATATGGTTACTGGAGCTAAAGAATATGTGTTGTTTTCATGAGATTTTTGGATGGCCCTGTAGTGTGCATTAAATTATTGCAAGAATGATGCAGTTGATGATTTTCACTGAATCTTTAGATACATGTGCCGGGCTCTTTGGTAAAATTGAAAGCAGCTCTTAGTTCTTGGACATTTTTTTTCACCATAGTAAACAAAATATCTGTCAGTACCCTGAGCAGTCCCTCATGCTGGCTGTAGGAAAGGTGCTCGTGTTTCTTGTGTCCATCAAGAGTCAGTCAAAGGTCCCTCTCCTGCCATGCAATGCCAGTGGGGGAGGAACTGATTGAAGCCAACAGCAGCAACCTTTCCTCCCCCCGTGTTCTGGCTGGAGCATTTCTACCTCAGGCAGTGTAGCTGTGTCCTTACTGCCTTTCCTGGTTGGAGAATTCCTGGTGAAAACTGCCTTTCCATTCTGGCTGGCACAGTCTGAAGTCCTGAGCTTTGTGAAATCAAGGCCAGAGGATGCTGCACATCTCCCTGTCCTGGGTGGCCCAGTCTGGAGTCCAGCTCATTTCTTGGGCCATAGTGTTCCTTAAAAATTCCCAATTCATGGGCTTTGGTGACAGAGTGATCTTGTTGAGAGATTAACTATGTGTGAATGTTTATTAGGAGTCCAAGAAAAGAACTTTCTTGCAAAGCTGCAGGCAGCACTCAAATATCTGGGCTAAGCCACAGGTTTCTGCAAACGAAACATTACCTGTTCTCTGCCTTTACTAGAGGAACTGACAGTGGTTCTGCCAGGAAATAAATACCATAAGCATATTTCTCCCTAGATTTCCCCATCTTTATTGCTTTTGTTTTCAAAGTGTTGGAGTACTTGTAGACTGTTTTTCCTTCTTTTCTGCCATCCCCCATGTCAAAGTTGAGGGCAGAAGCTGGAACCACTTTTTATAATTTTCCAAGGGAAGGAGTAGCAATTAATGTCGAAAAAATATGATGATTATTGATGGGGGAAGAAGATTATTTTATTTTAAAACAACTGCTACTTCACTCGTGCTCTCATGAGCACCAAGGTAACAGAATCATGAGATGTATGTGGGCAGGACAGCATCCAGTCACTAAGGCAGGTTTCCCATGTGGATTCTTCAAAACAAAGAAGAGGACAAGCTATGCTCCCTCCCTAGTCCTTATTATGTACCTTACAATGTTCCCAAAGTTATTTAAGTGTGTGCTGGTTTTGAATGTACCTGGATTGTACCTTTCAGGAGGTCACAGTACTTGTGATCCTTTTGTATATTGTGTCCCTCTTCTCTCCATTGGTAAGATTTATTTATTTTCTTATCTAGGTGTTGACTTGTCTCTCCCCTGCTCTGTGTCTTCCCACCACTGTCTCTTCAGGGGTTTAGTCTCTATTTCAATATCCTGTATTTTCCTTATCTGGGTTGTGTTGGCTCCTGACTTGCTGTCAGCACCTGACACCCTTTTATCCCTGCTCATGCTGTTCCCTCTGGTGCTCCCACACCCAAGCCTTCCATCCTCTCCTCATTCATACTGCTCTCAACATTGTTATTAAATATTTCTACAAAGTGGCCATGTGAGATCTTTGTGTATCATCACACCACACTCTGCATCCCTGCATTCCCCCTGCAGTCTGCTGTGTGAGAATGGCAAGTTACATGAGCACTTAATTTATTTATCATTTCACATTTCAAATAATTAAGTGAATTGCTGGCACTGCACAGATAATATCTGTAGATCTTAACAACTGATCATGTATGGTTATGGTAATCTGGAGAAAATGCAAATGAACTATGAAAACTGCTTTGTCTATAAATAAAACCACTTAGTTTCAAAGCAGTATTGCCATGGTAATTTTTCACTGATAAAGTATGGGAGTGAAGCTTTTCTCATTTAGATTTCCTGAGCCTTTTTATTTTATGCTGACAAGATGCCAGAGGGAAAAGAGCTATAAACTCAGTATTGCATATTTAAAAGATGGTATTTTATTTCATCTTCTTCATTCCAAATCTTTCCATTTACAGTATAAAGCCGTGAACTGAAATTTATAACAAATGAGAAAAAAAGGATAGGAAGTATTGTTACCAAGCTAAATCTGGTGTTTACAGAGAACTTTTGACTTTGTTTGGAGGTGGCTTCTGGCCCATATTTGTAAATACTCTTCCAACCAATATTTCTCAAATGCATTCAGGAAGCTTTCTGTGAACCACACACAAGATGAAGAACCTCTAAAGGTATCTGAGAGAAAACACAACTGAGCTATGAGGTGGTGCACATTAAATCCAACCTCCATCAATGCAAGGTTCAGTGTTTGCTGTCTTGTTGGGATTTGCTTTCTGTTGGAGCTCTGGGTAGGACTGAGCTCCATGGGACATCAACCTCACTGGTGCTGCACTGAGGAGGCAGAAGGAGCTGGTTAGAAGCTATCTTGGGTATTGCTGTGCATCTTCATAGCAACCTGAGTCTCCTGTGCCTTGTGCCTGGCAATCCCTGCATAGCAGAGTTATCACCTTGTTTTGCTTTTCTGAACCTATAATCCTGCTATGACTGTATTTGTGTGGTGGTAGTTGTGTCTAGGTGAGGTAAGGGTATATGGTCATATTTCTGTGGGGTTATTCAAAGCAGTGTCTAGTGCTTCTTCTGACAAAGTTTATGTTAAATTATGTTGTGCTGGACTGGATATAAAGTTGGCATAAAATCACACCCTGTATTTTCTTTTCGTATGTGAGTTGGCAGAAGTGAACCACACCAATTCACTGCTCTGCTTCTGTGCCTACTGTGCTTTTTGATTTCATAGCAATTATCTGTAACTGCATATACCCTCTCCTAGAATGACAATTTGATATTGAGGTTTCTAGATCCTATCAGACTTTGGTTTCTGAATCTAACACAGAGACTGCTGGTTGAAGATCTAATATGGAGCGATGAAATGTTGTATCACACCTTTCATCCTCTGCCTCTCTGTGGAAACCCCTTACACAGCTGCACAATCTTCAAATAGATCTGGATGTAGAGTGGTGCATCTAACAGCCTATTGCAAGGTATGGAGAAAGAGCTTTGTTCAATTTCCATTTTTTAGCATACATTAAAAACAATCAGGCAGAGCAGCCCATCAGTGTTATAGGGAGAAGCCTGGCATCTTTATGAGTTAGTGATCAACGGTTGGGATAAGGCTTCCCTTTATTGATCATAGACGGCTGCATTCAATTAAAACCAGAAGCAATTTAATGAAACTAAATCCAGCTCAGTAGGGGCGACCAAGCACGCCAGGCACATTGTGAATGTCACCCAAAGGGAAACTTCACACTGGCAATGCAGCCACTGGCTCAGTGCCCTCTGCTGCCTCTGTGCACACACGGATTGCTGCTCCCTGCAGCCTCAGCTGGGGCTGGAGGAGTGCAGGGACCAGCTGAGTGTGCTCCTCGTTCTACCTTCCCATGGTGTTGTTGTTGGGTTACAAACGACACAGACTGTGGTGTTCTTTTGATCAAAATGTGTAGGACCTTTTTATTGAGAAACAGAACACAGTACATTGTGTGCTTCATTAAAAGCAAATTTCTATCGGTTACTATTTTGACTCCATAACACTATAGGTTAAAAAGTATAAACAATTACTCTAAACCAATTATGAGTGAACACACCCAGTGTTTCCTACACCCATGGTAATGGGAAGAGGTGTTACCTTCTTTGAACAAGGGCATTACTGACCAGTCATGAGGCCCTCTCCAAATCCACGCTGCAAACAGCAAGAGCCCTTGGCTTTTGGAGCACTGAGTAGGAAAGATGTGGTGGCTGAAATTAGCTTGGAGTCTGAGAGATTCTCAGACTACAGCCAGGAGGTGCCTTGCCTGTGAGAAAATGAATGTTTTCATACATTGAATTAAAACAATCTAGTTCTCAGGCTAGCTTAAACATCAACACAGAACAAGAATGTTAAACAAGGTTGCACCTGCATTAAACAATATGTGTGCTCTCTCATAATTGGTTAGGATAATTGTTTATACCTTTTAGCTTATGGCATGTTAGTTTTAGAATTTTATCCAATGGAGTTTTGTTTTCCACCAAGTACCTCATCTATTGGTGGATTTCTCAATAAACGAGGCCTTTTTGCCTTCTGGATTTAACTGGAGTCTCTGTGTTGTGTTGACCCAACAGAGACAGAAAGAGCCCCATGGCTCCTCAGCAGAAGTGAAGAGTCTATTTGCAGTCAAAAGTGCAGATTTCCCTTGAGAAGGTCAGGCATGACAATTCAAAGGAGAAAGCTTTGTTGAGAAGCCAGCAGCCTTTGGAAGTATTGAAGCGTTCAGAACGGACCCTTGGGTTTGACACACAAAGCAGGGAGCTCCTCTGTGACCCTGGGGCTCCTGGGTGCTTCCAGCTCACCCCTTTGGGCTGGCTTTGCCTCTGCTCAGCAGAGGGTGTTGCAGGTTCTTTCAGCCCTCCTCAGCCAGGCACACACAGGCTCTTGGTTTCCTGCTGAGCCACAAGGTTATTTCACTCCCACAATGCTTGATTTCTCTTTTCCTCACCTGCAGAAATCAAAGTATTCCCATACCTATCGCTTAGCAGTTACTGCTCGGAACAGTTTGTTTCCTTTTCAAGTGGAAATCTCCAGATTTGTCACCCTTTGAGGATTAGATGAGTGATCACCAGCCTCTTGCCAGGAGCACAGACAGCTCTGGCTCTGTGCTTTGCTGTGCTGTGCAGCAGTAAATTAGACCACCACTATCTTTTGTGGGGAAATGCCAATATGACTCCTCTGGTGTCCCCAGATGCCCCAGGAGGGAAAATCATCAAAGCCAGATTTTTTTTTTCCTTTTTCCTGAGAAGATGAATTGCAATAGTGAATTCTCTCTCCTCTAGCTTGCTCTTTTTCTTTCCCCCTCCCCGGGAAAAAATGGAGATATTTCACCTGTGATAACTTGTATTGCATTTTTAACTACAATCTTGGCTGAACCAGGCCAGTTGTACTGAGCTCTGTGCATACATGTAAAACAATCCCTGGCCTTGTGTTCGTGAAGGTCAAATAGCAAAAGAAAAATCTTCTTTGAATGCGTGGACAAAAAGGGAACATGAGAACAGATCAAAGATTTTCTTCATCCTCTGGAACTAGTTCTTTTGGCTTGGTAATACTTAATTTTCTGGGCAAACAGGGTGATGGCCAGCATGTTCCTGACTGCTTTAGGGTTCCTTTTTCTAATGAGGAATTAACCACAGCTCACTTTGGTGTAGTTTTGTATTTGGCTGTGAATTTCAGGCAGGAGCAGCTCACATTTTATCGTTCTTTGATTTGTAAAATGTGTAAAAATCAGCAGAGTGAAGATTGTTAGTTTTGCATATTTTTAAATCACAGAAGCACAGTTTCTTTGGCATTGTTTAATCTTCCAAATTCATGGCTTGACTTTATGATACATTCTTCTCAGGAAACAGGAGCTGTAATGCTGTAAAAGCTTATGCATATACAGGCTTTATCTATTGGAAATAATAATTTTGTGTTGAGGGCAAGATCATTTGTCTGTACATAGTAGTTCTGTGTTGGAAGCAAGAGGGTGAGGAAGAAATACAGTGAGAGATGTACACTGAGCTAGTTTAAAAATTAAACTGGACAAAGCTTTCCTTATAGATAGAAGTGTTACTTTATCTGCTGAACATTGATTTAACAACATAGAAACTCTTCTGGCAGCTAAAGCTGCCTATAAAACTTTGATGCCACCGTTATTACAGAATCATCACCTGAAGTGTCAGTTATATTTAGTGGTTTTTTTAATCACTAAACTGCCTTCAATGAATTTTCTAACAACTGGACTATCCAAATGAGCTTTCCTTTTTTTCCTCTTTATTCCCCCTACCCAAGTGCCTTGTGGAAGCCAAAGGGCTTCCTGTGTCTTGAATGCTCACTCTAGTGGCAGAAATAAATGCTTGCTTATGTATTTTTGCATGTTTCTTTGACCAGAGGAGCATTTAAAAGATTCTAAAGAGGAAGTTTCCATCTGACACAGCTGTGGCCAGATTTACATCACATCTCACATCTTGGGAATGGCAGGAAGAACAGCCACTGAATGAGGGATCCTGCTGTGGGAACTGAGCAGAAGCATCTGCAGGAAGCCCTGGGTGAGGTGGGGATGATTGGAGCACTGCTGTACATTCTGTCTCAAACCATTTGCTTGAAGGACCTCCAAGGCTGAGAGAGTCAGCTCCTGCCATTGCAGGCAGAATTTTACTTTGGGTTTATTTAATTTGCAACTAAAGCATTCACCTGCAAGTTAGTGTGTGAATTTTGCTTCAGTTGCCTTAATCCATTTTCATTGCTTTTCTCCACAATTCCTGATTTTGACCTTTTCTTCTCTTGTGCTTGTATAATGTTAGCAGGTTGTGATACTCAGGCATCAGACACCAAGATCAGCCTTCAATGGAAAGAAACAAGATGAGGAAGAGAATTAATTTGCTTAGTGTCTAACAAGAGTCTTTCTATTACATATACACCAACCTTTAATGATGTTGAGCTTTTGGGGCTTTTTTTGAGGAAAGATTAGACTTCCCTTTCTGTGAATGTCATGGGATTGCTGAATTTGGATGGACATGAGGAGGAGTCAGAGAAGAACACGTTGCCTACAACGGTTTCTCAGGGATGAAAGGATTCTGTGGGTATCAAATCCTCTCCTGCACACCCAGTTAACCTGTGTGGTGCTGGGAGTGGGACAGAAGAGAGGGAATTGCAGCCCAGCCCAGCTCAGCTCAGGCACCCTCACCTTGCTGTGGTGACAGCTCGTGGGCAGGGCTGTTTGGGAGGTTTCCCAGTGCACAGCTCAGAGCAGTGGTGTGGAAGAGCAGTGATGTGCTCCTGCTAAACAGACCATCCAAGCATTGCAGGAATTGGCTTCAGCTTTCTGCAGCTGCTCATGCAGAAACCTGTTAAGGACTCCAGAGGGTGAGTGTTATCTGCCTGGTGTTACACAGCTGCTGCTTCTGTGTTGGAGCCATGCTGGGTCTTCATGGGTTAATCATTTACAAGTGTGAGGTTTCTTGTGACATGCTTGGCCAAATCTAATGTACAGACTTCAATTTGAAGTGAGCAGAGTGTTGAAAAATGAAATGTTTTTGAAAGTTAAATTGCAGTCATTTATATGAAAATGCCTTAGGTAGTTCATTTCCCCTCACCCCTCCCCAAAATATACTCATTTTATAGCACATTAATAATTCATGTTCATATTGGTTGCAAACATAAAGCAAAAAAACCAGACATCCTTTATAAAGCACAGATTTTTGAAACAAATAGGAATTGCTACTATCTGGTGATAGCAATGCTTGATTAGCTCCATACTATTTAATTGTTGATGAATGTTCACAATTATCCATTGACACGAAGAAGAAACAGGATCCTCTGCAGTGGTTTGCAGGAAGCCTCCAGAACCACATCTCCTGTAACATCAGACTTACAGGCACAGCCAGATACAAGTGAGGCAGCCAAGTTTAACCCTTGGCTGCACTCAGAGCAAGATGCTGCACTCTGGTTTGCTAAGCCAGTGCAGGAAGAAGATATTGGATATATGGGATAATATGGAGTGATACTTCCTCTGGGTGCTAGAATAAGGATCTCCAGGGAGTTCTTGATTTGTGATGGGTCATTCTCTGTCAAGAGCCAAGGAGGAGCATGTCCTACCCCCCAACTCCTGCAGCATGAACATTTTATAACAAGGAGCAGGCCAGTAATGCTCCTTTGGCACCTTGCTCTATTAACATTGCCCTTCCCACCTTACTGATGTACAGAGGGGTTTTTGACTAAACATCCTCGTGCTGTTAAACATTAAAATACTTTTTATCTCCTTGTGCCATTAAACATGGAAATATTCTTTATCTCCTCTGCACAGGTGCCTGTTGTATACAATAGTAATGTCCTGCTCACAGGTGGCTGAGTTTTTGTGGTGTAAAATGGACCAACAGCCCCCATCCTGTTAATGTTGTCAGAGCTGTCCTACACAGCTGAGGAAAATCTGCCTTTCACTGCATTTGAAGTTGGTGGGAGTTCTGCTCTCCTGGTAGAACCTGGGCTATAAAATGTGTTGGGTCAGGTGGATGCCTTGATGCCTATCCCAGCAGGAACTGGAGAGTGAAGTGAAGAAGGCCACAGGTACATGCACAGCTCAGGTGTTGTCAGGAGCTCAACTTCTGTTGTTGTAGAGCAGGAAGAAAGCCACTGCCATTGGAGTGAGGGACTTGGGCAAAGTCGATTTGACTCTGGGTCTCAGGTTTGAATTGATGCATTAAACTCTATACTGATTTTTCAGAAATGCCAGAAGTTAATTACTTATTTGCTTGATTTCACTTCAGGTCCCTTGATAAGAAATTAAATATAACCATGGAAAGCATTTCTACTCCAAGGGATGGACTGTGGAAGAAATGCTCATTCTCTTTCAATCCTGCTTGCCATAGGGGACACGGCCAAAGCATTTTTGTCAGGAGGGTTTCCCAATTATTTATTCTTTTGCATTTTGGTGTGGAACCAGGTCACCTCTGGCATGGGGCAGAGGAGTGTCTGCTCAGGGGAGTGTGGCCATGTCCTGCCTGGTGAGGGTGATGATGCAGAACGTGGACATGGGGAGGATGAGGCCCCAGAAGAATGTGTGGTGGTGCCTCTTGGCATGCAAGTCCAGCTGCCAGAAATAACTGTCCCTGAAATCCTGGGGTGTGATGGATCAACTCTGAGGAAACTGCTGGAGACAGGAGAAGCAGCACATGAAATATGGGAATGACTTTACATGGCAGGATGATGAGGACCCTTCTGAAAAAAATAATGAAAGCTCTTCTGCTGCAGGTGAGGCATGCTGGGAAGAATAACTTCCCTGTGATTACTCTGTGAGAAATATTTAGGATTTTTTAATCCATCAGCCCATTTTTGTCAGCTGTTAGAGACACTAGGGTAACTGTATTCAGAGATATATTGAAGATAGCAGTGTACTGTTGGAAGACAGAAAGTCTGAGCATGTCACCTCTGTTGTTGATAAATATCAGCCCATTCAAGGTGCTCAACAATTTCCTGCAGAAGTTTTAAACTTTTCATTAAAACTCTTCTTTAAAATTGTTTTTTCAGTAAAATAATAATTCATATTTACCTAACATTCACAATTAATTTGACCAAGCTTGCATAAACACATCTCAATAAGATTCTTACACATTATCAAAATATATTTAGTTTTTCTTGAAAATATTTCCAGTTATTCCTCCCAGTCTCTGAACAGCTGCATTAAAATATTTTCCTGATCAGGTCAAAAGAAATGCACTGGGAACAAAGAGCAGCATGAATGTGGAGTAGAAATGGCAGAGATTAAGTTATACAACATCACTTTGAGATGTTCAGTTCAAGTCTAGGTATTTTAAATGGGCCATTTCATGTGTACAGCCAAACTTTACAGCATCGTTGCTGGTGAAAAGCTTGGGTTTGCCTTAATAGAGAAGCTTTGTTTTCGAGGCTTTTTCCTCCAGAATTCATTTTTTTCCTCTGGCTTTGGAGGTATTGACTGCAGGGCACAGTGTTCAACACTTGCAAGCAATTTCAGGAGGGAAAGTTCAGATATTGAGGGCTGCAGAGAGAGAGGCACTAATTTGAATTTTTTACTTGCAGCTCCCAAATAGTCTTACTCTTAGAAGAAAAGGCCAAGGGAAGTTTGGCCAAATGCAGCTATTTCCTATATAGGTTATTCCATGAGTCTGATGTTTAATTTCTTGTGGTGCCATAGGCACCAGAAGATACAGGCATTTTTAAAAATAGAATAATAATGATAATTGCAAGCTTTGGGGAGTATATCTTAGAGGAGAAGACTGCAGCAGTGCCTTTAAAAGACTTCTTTAACTCTGTGCTGGGTTTTTGTTCCTGTGGTCTTTGAGTGAGGTGTATTTGGTTTTGAATATACCTTTGAGGACTCTTGAACAGCAAGAGACTATAATCAAATCACTTAAAGGCTGATATTTTCTGGATGTGGCTGCAACAACAGTGCTGTTTTCCTCTGGCAAAGCACTGCTGTGTGCTGCCATGAAATGCCTGCACACTTCAGCTTTATTGCAAATTTAAATTCCATTATTTTGCCGGACAGTAATTCCCTGAGGCATGAGAAACCAAATCATTAATTGCTGCTTCTAATGTGCACGATCCATTGGAAAACATTAAGCAACACTCACAGTTCCCTTTGTTGTTATTGCTCTTCCAAGCCCTGAGGCAGCAGATCATATGGAAACTCCTGGGCAATCTCAGACTGACATTCTGTGCTTCTGACAGAGATGGCTTTGGGCTGCAGATGTTCTGGGACCATATGGTATCTGCATGTTGTCTTCAAGAATTATTACCAAATAGACTGTTTTGGAGGGGAAAGATAACCTGATCATAAATATTAATCACTGCAGCTGGAGTTTGAATAACTGTGGAAGTGTTGTCGTGGAATTCCAGGCTTTTCCTGTTTTCACTCGCTGTTGTATATTTTCCATACTACTTTATAAGTAAAAATCTATTTTTTCAAAGAACTGTTTGGTGATCCTGCAGATTGTCTGTAAATAAGTCGAGTATTTTCTTGACAAGAACAGCTGAACTAAGAGGCATTGTACAAACAAAATGCAATTCTCATCAAGAGACCTAAACCTGTGGCTTTCCCTGCAAAATCCTGTTGTCTAGATTTACCTCCAAAACTCCAATAATCCCAACTGAGTAGAGCTGAATGCTGTTTTTCTGCCCGAGTTCCACAAACACCAGGGCCTCAGTGAAAACCTGCTGCAGCCTCATGAATAAGCCTGAGTGCAAGGCCTTGTTGAATTTGACCTTTTCTATTTCTCCTGCAAATAAGAATATTTCCAATACCTCGAGAACATTTGTTTGAACAAAGCTGCCTATTACTGGGACTGCTGGAGTGCTGTGCTCAGAAATTGCTTTCTTCCTAAGGCTCCTTGATGTCAGTGACATCTACTGAAGGATTTCTTTCATGGGGTCACAGTCACCTGCTGGTTTGCAGATCTCAGGTGAGCTCATTTCATTTCTGGTGGCCACGAGGTGCCAGAGGAGAGTGGCACTGCCCATCCAGCTTGGATGTGGCACATTCAGTGCAGATTGGCTGTGAAATTCATTCCCTAGAATCACAAATACAGCATTCCAGGTGGGATCTCAGGAAGGTGGAGTAGCAGAGGAGAATTAGCTCCCCTACCCTGCTGGCCATGCTGCTTTTGATCAGCCCAGGATTAATTGGTTTTTGCTTGTTGTGGGCCTTTTAAACCAATGTTTTTGGCTTCAGAACAAGTAAAAAGACTGGGGAGAGGGTCTAAATCCTTCAGTACAGCTGATCAAATTTTTCCGGTAATCTTTTGATATTGCTTTTAATTTGTGACATTAAATGATGGCTTTGTGTGCCTTCTTGTAGAGAATTGTCTGCATGTTCTGATCAAATAAACCTCAGGTGTCCTGTTGGAATGATGCTGCTGATGACAGAGCACTTGAGGGTGGTAAAAACATTTATGAAACCTTGTGCCTTCCCAGTTCTATTTTGGTAGAAGCTGCCATGGTACTCTGGGCACACTTGCTGTGAGGGGATTTGGAGAGATTGTAATGCTGAATGGGTGAGGGGTCTCCTGTACATTTAAAAGTGAGTGTCAGTAAGTTGTACAGGAAATTCTTCAGAAAATTCTTTGACATATTTGAGGCAGTGCCCTCAGATTAAACTGCAGGAATTAAGAACAGGAGCAGGGCTGAACCAGGACAGAGTCTGAGTTTCTGTCCCACAGCACTGCAGGTGTGGGAACCCATGCATCAAGCTGAATGTTTTGCAAATATTGCTTTAAATCACTGTTTTTGTGAAAGAGAAGCTAAAACACTGTGTATCTAAGAATGTGGAACTATATAATTCATCCAATTAAGAAAACCTGAAGATATTTAAGGTTACTTGGTAAGATGTAGCATGGAATGAATGAAGTAACAGAACAGAATTCTTCTCTGGGAGGAGCCCAAGGGAATCAATCATGGGTTCCCTGTTCCCTGCCATTACTTTTATATTGTAAATATAAAGGTGGTGACAAACACAGGGGTATTGATAGAGTGGGATGCAGAGCCCATTCTGTGGAACACCCCCAGTGTAAGCAGGATTTTCTTTATATAATTCCCCTCAATTATTGATATACCAGGTTACCCTGATTTTTTTTTCTGTCCAAAACCACTGCCATTTTGCATATTTTGCTTATTGGACTTCTGCACATTCACCTGAGCCACAATTCCAACACACAAATGATAGATGAAGTACTTTCAGTGTTTAGAAACTCTACTTTAGGTTTAACAAAGCAGAAATAAATTCATCACAGCCCTTCCCAGGAAGGTGCAGCTCGGTTTAATGGGCTTCACCAAAGCTGTGAGAGCAGCTCAGGAGCTGCCTCAGCACCTCGTGCAATTTGAGCCTCTCACTGCAGTTCTACTGCTTTGAAATTTGCCTCCTTGCTATTTATATTCTTTCATCTTGACCTCATCCTTTTTTTTGTAAATGCTAACTAGGAAATAATTGAAGCAATCCTGCCCAGGACCAAGTACTGATCTCTGTTTTTACTGTTGATTAACAAAGAAAGGTAAAGTGTGTGTATGAATATGGTGAATATTTTATTCTTCGATTTCTGCATTGTCTCACATTAAAATTTTTGATGTGTGGAGAGCTGTGAAAGTTCAGGTGTTGGATTTTCTGCTGTGGTGGGATTGTACAGAGACAGGGTCAGAATGCTGAACACATGAAGCCTTCATCTCAGATGGACCCTGGAATCCTAGTTGGGCACCCAAATATTTGTGAGGGGAAAAACCCAATTTCTTGGAATTGTGGAATAATCAAGCCTTTTGGAATAATTAAAAATAAAAAAACCAGTGCAAATCCCTTCTTTTATCCCCAAATAATTGCTTGCTTTTAGCAGTAGGAGCGAATTTGGAGGATACATAGGGTTTTTTGAAAATGCAGGATTTTAAAACATGACTTACATGTGATATAGATAATTGAAAGGACACACACAGGGTCCAAACTTCTTCCCTATTACAGCTCTACTGTTAAACTGCAAAATAACCCCCTTTGATGAGCAAAGTGATGAGCAAAACTATTAGAGGGTGAAGTTGCAGGAAGATGTGACTGGTTCAAGTCAGACATTCTGTGAATAAAAAGTTCCCCTTAGGAGTTTTCATTTCTCTGGGCATTTTTCTGGCAGTCTCCAAACTGCTTAGCACAGAGGGATTGATTGGAACCTTTCAGATGCAGGGCTAATTTCAAGGGTCTCACCCTGCCACAAGGGCAGATTTCTGGGGTGAAAATCCTGCAATCTTTGCCCTTGTAGCAGTTCCAGAGAACATTGATTATATCAGCTCCTCTCTTGGACCCTGGTGGTTGAGTAGAGCGAGACAAACAGAGAGTTCTGATCCAAAACTGAGCTGTTTGCTGGATTTGCCAATTTCCAACTAGCATTCCCCCAAGAATATGCTGGAATAAATTGAGATGGAACTTCTGGAATAAATTAAACTGCAGCATGAACTATTGTATTTGAGGTTGGATGAGGGGAAAGAATATGGCTTCAAAGTTCAATAATCTCTTTTCTTTATCCCTGAAGGCTTGCTCCACTGTGAAGGATTCCTTGGAGGCCACTGAACAGTGCCCTCATTTGTACAAGGAAAATGTTCTGTGGAGTCATGGTGGAGTGTGAGAGGATCATGGGCAGGAAAGCAAAAAATCAGCAGTGGAATCTACTTTTTTTAAACCTTGTGAGTTCCCCACAGTGGGATGGGATGTGCTCATTAATGTGGCATTGGGATGGTGAGTGGGTGAGGGACTCTGAGGTGTTTTCTGCCAGTTCCAGGCACTTACTGTACACTGACATTTCTTAGCAGCTCTTCCCTGGCACTCTTGGAATTTCCCTCTTGGATAGTTTTCTTTTAGTGAAAATATTTCCAGAGACTTGGTGGTTTTAGTGTGATCAGCTTTTTGGTACAAATCAGAGTTCAATTTTGTAACTTAGGTAATTGAGTTATTCTTAGTAACTAACTGAAAACTAAATCAAATTTACTTTGCCTGTGGAAGCAGTTGCAATAGGAGAGCAAAGGCATGGGTTGCAGAGAAAACCAAATGCTGAGTCCCAGTTCAGTAAAGGATTGCCCAGAAATGTGCAGAAATCCTTTGTACCATCCTGAACTCCTATCTAATGACATTGGACTACATTTGAGGAAAAAAATTGAGTTTACATTCAGCTCATTTCAAACTTTGGGGGAAAGAAGGGAGGGATGCATTGAGATTATGTAATGTCTTGTTATCCCTCTGAGTTTGGCATTTCCTAGAGCTGAGTGAAGTAAAGCACAAGGAGGGTAAATGAATTCTTAAATGCAGAAGCTCAGGCCATCTCCCTGTGTGCCTTAGAGCACCTCTAAGGACAACTTACCACCCATTCCTTGTTATAAAGTTGATCAATAAGAATGAAAATGACAATTCATTTGGGCAGGCTCAGGGTAACTGCTGGGTCCATTTAAGCTGCCAAGGTATCCAGCTCTTCCTGCAGAGGGATGGAGATGGAACAGGCACCCAAAGACTTGGAGGGGAAGCAGGCTTAGGAATAGAAAGATCAAGGAGCTGTTGTGAAAGGAATGATGTGGTAGCACAAACCACCCAGCATCTCCTCTGTGGCTGCAACTGCACTGACAAAAGGGTGGATGTGAGCCAGGATTATTGCTGGAGAGCTGAGGGACAGAACAAGAAAAATGTCATCCTCTTTTAGCCTGCAACTGGCCATAGTAATTGTCCTAATAATGTCATCCTACAGTTATTTATATGAAGCAGTTCTGGGCTCAATTTCATTTATTTATGTGCTGTAGGGACCAAGATAAGAGAGAAACCATATGCATTTTGATAGATACCATATGACTCTGGCTCTCATCCCCCAAAATTCTTCCCATTCTCCTCATCTTTTATAGGAGCAAGAAATAATAACAGATGTATTTCTTTCCATAGTTTTAAATTTTGAGGTTTTAGCCCACGGATGCTCCATCTGCTTGTTACCATGAACTATGGGAGCAGTACATTTTCTTGACACTGTTTAGGATATTATAGAAAGAGAGAGCAGCTAGGAAAAATTAAGAACTGAAAAACATATAACACAAAGCAAATGTGCTTCCCTTCCAAATCCCAAGTGTGGATTTTGGGATACTCCTGTGCCTGAGAGGGGGATGGCTGAGTGCTGGCCATGGTGTCAATAAAGAATCACTCCAAAAGGGCAGAGGATACAGAGACTGGCAGTGGATCTGACAGCAGGAAGATGTGCTTAATTTGGGGCTTTTTATGGGCCTTTCAAACTGGTCATGGCATCAGATATTCTACGTGAGCATCCCAATTCCTGGTGCTCAGTTTTGTATCTGTTATTCCATCAGAAGTTGGTGCTGTTGAGTCCCAACACGACACAACAGACTCCAATTCAGAGTGCAGAAAGGCAAAGAGCTTCTTTGTTGAGAAATCCACTCAATAGATGAGATACATCGTAGAAAACAAATTTCCATTGGATAAAATTCTGACTCCAACACACCATAGGCTAAAAGGTGTAAACAATTACTCTAAACCAATTATGAGAAAGCACACAGACTGTTTTTGCAGGTAAAGTTAGTTATCATTTAACATTCTTGCCCTATGCTGATGTTAAGCACTAGGCTGGGAACAGGGATTGTTTTGATTCAGTCTGTGAGAATATTCTAACTTTGCTTCATGGCTTTGGACTGAGATTTTCTCTGCTCTAAGCCCATTCAGCATCTAGAAGAAGTAGTCATAAAATGGATGGAAGTCCCAATCTCAGGGGAAATACAATTAAAATTAAGTATTAGGTGTGGGAACTGGCCTGGTATGAGAATTTTGGCCTCTATGCTTGCAATTCCTTGCCAGATTTTGTTTATTCTCTTATCTCTGTCACCATATCTAGTAGGGAAGGGCTGGCTGAAATCAAAGACAATTTGCAATCCCATCCTTTTGTACCAGAAAAGCAGAGTTTAGCCACTCAAACCTTTTCTGCAGGTTTTGCTGTCCAGTGTGGAATAAATCACTGGCCTCAGTCTGGTCAGAGGGCACAATCCCAATTTCATCAAACCCTCTCCATCCACTTTGGATCAGACCCTGCTCTGGCAAAGCCAGACTGGCATAGGTTAATTATTTACTGTTTTACCAATTAATTGGCATTGCAATAATGTAATGGGAAAAAGCTGGTGTTTCACCTGAGCTGAGCTTGTGAAATCTGATTTTCTAACTTGCATTTAATCAAAGAATTGTCCTCCTTGAGCCACTGTCTGTGGCATTGTGTTAGAACAGGAAAACACACCTGCAGGTGTTCCAGCACTGTTGTTTGTAGGTCAGGCAAATGCAAAGATAATTTCATATCTTTTTTGTGCAGATATTTGCCCATTTTTCACATATTTTGAGTGAGTGGGGAAGCTGTGACATAACAGGTCAGTGACAGTTTGCACCCTTTTAAAAATAACTCCAACTTAGTAATTTTATTAAAATGCTAATACTTGTAATTATCATCTGTACTTGGAAAATGCCTCTAATTGATAACAGGGAAGCACCAGGAATTTATATAGGTGAGGATCTGCTGAGCCCTTTATGAGCGTTCAAAAATATACTTAAAAAAAACCCCCACTTTGTGACCTACTTGCTAACATTAAAAAAATCATGGACAGTGGCTAGCAGTATCAGTAAACAGACAAAATTTGATTGCTGATATTTTTAAAATGTATTTTATAGACCAGTGAAGTAAAAGGAGCTTTTAATATTTTTTGAGGGGAAAAAATAGCTTGTCATTGGATACCTCTGTATATTAGGTATGAACAGAGGTTTTCTACAACCATTTTTTTACATATAATGTACCAGTTGTTAGAGGAAACATTTTATTAATAATACAGTAGATATGTATATAATTTATATAATAATGTATTGTTTTAATATATAAAAATTATTGTGGGACATTACCCACCCTAGGAGAGAATTTCAGTGTTCACCTTTCTCCCAGTGCTGTGAGAGGGAGTTTTGTCTGATTTAGGGCTGCTGAGCACCAGGGAATTTCTCTCTGCTCCAGCCAAGAACATTTTGAGGGCCTGTTGACATCACTCTGTATTGGCAGCCTGATTTACATTTTATTTTCTTCCAAAACACTAATCCTGAGTTAGGAAGGGCTGGAGGATTATAATGCCTAGGAACACGCTGCCAGACAGCACTGCTATTTAATGGCACTGCCTTTGGAATTCCTTCTTAGCTCTCTTTTTCCTATCACTGTCTTAGAGCAAAAAAAGCAGGTAACCATTCCTGTGTTGAGGCAGAAGCACAGACAGAGCCAAATAAATACCTGACCCACAGGCAATGGCATTGCTGGGAGTGCCCCAGGCAGGGACAGCCCATCCCAGGGTAAAAAGGGAAATCAGTCTGTGCTGCTGCTGCTGTGACACCTGGAGAGGCCACCTAGAACAGAGGCTGGACAGAGTTAGGGAATAAAGTGGGTATTTATTAAAAAGTCTTCAAAGGATGCACTTTGGGCAGTGCAAAAGCCTGGCAGAGGCTACACCTGGGATGGACAATGGTTCTCAGACAGATATAAATTCAGTTTATTTGTATATCAAATTGCATATCACACATAATTATCCAATTAGAGCTTCAGGTAATGAAGTCACATTCCCCTCCTCCTCACAATTCACTTTTGTTTATAATTTTCTGGGCCTGAGGCTGAAGGGTGTCCAGGCCTAGAAGGAGGGTTTAATCTGACCAAAATGTGAAGTTAAACTAACATTCTATAGAGAGTTCAGAGCTATTCACTAGTGCAGTACAGAACCTGCAAAATAAAATAGCTGAAGACTTAAGGCATCACCTGCAGAGGAGTTACAATGGGATGGACAATGGTCACGAGGTTCTCAGACAGAAATGAATTTGGTTTATTTGTATATCAGATTGCATATCACATATAATTATCCAATTAAATCTTCAGGTAATGAAGTCACATTTCCCCAGTTTGCTCCTCCCCACAATTAACTTTTGTTTATAATTTTCTGGGCCTGAGACAAATGGTGTGTCCTTGGCTCCCAGGCCTAGAAGGATGGTTTAGTCTGACCAAAATGTGAAGAAAGCTGAATTAACATTCTATAGAGAGTTCAGAGCTATTCACTAGTGCAGTACAGAACCTGCAAAATAAAATAACTAAAATCTTAAGGCATCACCTGCAGAGGAGTTACACCAATAGTGCCCACCCATCCTGGGACTGGCTTAGCAGCTTTTCCTCCTTTTTATCGCAGTGCTTTAAGGGCCCTGAGAAGGCAGAGCAGCAGCAGAGCTGGGCACCAGCAGGGCTTGGGTTGGTGCAGTGAAAACATTGACTGGAGGGGAAACTCTGAGTGTTCATCTTACAGGACAGGAACAATGATTGCATCTCAGCCTCCCAAGAACACAGAGCCACTGCATGGATTAAAAGGCAAATCCCCCCAAACATGCAGAAATATTTAGAGCCTTGACAGTTTGTGTGCAGACCACCTAGTCAGGGTAATTCTGAGGAGACAATTGTTTCAGTAAGGACAACTGTGGGTTTGAACATTTGCTGGAGGCTTGTTTCTAATCTGTCCCATTTGCAGGGAATCAGTTTGGGTTTTTGAAGTGTTTTAAGGCACTGCTTCTTTGTAACATCTGTTAGGATACCACCCATGCATTAATAAGCTTTGCAGAGCTGGAGGGATGTAGAAGATCTCTAGAGTATGGTTCCAGTTGCCAAACTCTGGATTATGGAAATCATTGTCAAAGTGGGGAGTTGTGTGAGTTCATTAAAAGTTGGATTTTCAGGAGAAGTCAAAGGGGATTCAGGCATGTAATAATCTGAAGCTCATTTTTGTTAATTCCCCATCAGTAGGTAAAAGTTGCAGAAGATCCTAAGTACTCTGCACCTGGCTCATTGCTCAAACCCTTTTGTGTTAAATGGGATCTGTAAAATTCCCAGTTCAGTAAAATATTGAAGTGCATACTGAAGGCAATCCTGGTAAATCCAGCAATTAATTCAATGCCAATGAGTTTTGAGCACATACCTAAAGCTAAAACATGCCCTTACCTTCTTTGTGAGAGAAGTGCTTCATCCCTTAAAGCTTTCATGTGACTCAAGAGCAGATCTGTGGGCTGCATTATTTTGTCTGAATAATAAAATAACATTATTTTATTCAGATAAAATAATGCAGGTAATTTTAGTCAGATAAAATTATATCTGAATAAAATCATGTTTGGTGTTCCCCATGTGCTGTTCCAGTCTCTCAGGAAAACTGTCCATCCTCCCAGCAGAGGCTGTGGTATGTTCTGGTTCTGCATAAAAGTGCTCCAGAAGCCATGAAACCACATCTGTGCTTTCTTTTTTTTTTCTTTTTTTTTTTTTTTTTTTTTTTTTGGCATAAATGCTGGAACAAGAAAGCCATGAAGCTGGTCCTGAGAAGAAAAGGGAAGGCTTTAATGAGGTTTTTGAGCATCCCATGAGCAAGATTGTTCAAGGTACAGAAATGCTGAACTGGAAGGCAATAACAGAGGTACCTCAATAATTGTAACCAGGCTTGTTCAAGTTACTAAAATGCTGAACTGGAAAACAATAATAGAGCTACCCCAATAATTGTAACCAGGCTTGTTCAGGTTACTGAAATGCTGAACTGGAAGGCAATAACAGAGGTACCCCAATAATTGTCACCAGTGTTAGGAGGCTCACCCATTTGCCAATAAAATTAATGCCAATAACTTAATTTATTTGCAGTGACTTATAAATTCAGCCAGAAATGCAGCTCCTGAGCATCCCAGTAGTGCCCTGGATTTTTCCCCTGAATGTGGATCAAAGGAACCCTCTCAGCTCTCAAATTGTGGTGCTGCCCCACAAGTCTGTGTTTTTAATTCGTGTTAAAATAAGACCACAACTGAAAGCTGTTGAAATGCTGCCTTCTCTTGAATTATTTGCTGTCCTGAATTTTAAAAATTAGTATTTCACTTTATCAGTGTTCCCTCAGATAAATGCTGCCCTCAGCCTTCTTGCCTTTTATGTTCTGGCTGCTGGATTATGTCCCTGAGCCATTTTTGTTCTGTGGCAGCAAGGCTGCTCCTTCACTCACCTTTTCTGCTTGCAGAGCTTTTGCCTCATTCTGTGGGAGCTGGCATGAAAACCTCTGATTTTGTGTATTTTAGTGTGTTACAAGGTACAATAAATGATAGAAATCTCACCTGAAGAGGGGGGAGTGAAGGATGAACCATAAAGTCAGGCTCTTAATCTTCTAATCTGATTTTATTACAGCTGTAATGGGGGCAATTTCAGTTAAAGGGCTCTTGCCAGACAACAGTTGCTGTAGGTTACAGCTGCATAGAAAACAGCCGTGGTCAAAGGCAAATCAGGAATTGCTCTGAAAAAGTGATCATTTGCTCAAAGCTCCCTTCCACTTGAAATGGCCAGGCTTTAATCTAATGAGCAATCAAGAGAATTAATTCACAAACGTTGCTTCTCTATAAACTGATATTTTTGAAAGAGCAAAAAACTTTTCTGGAGGGTTTATGGGAATTAATTTCACTAGCCACATTTCAGAATCAGGCATCTTTTAAGAGGCAAATTCTCACATTACCCTGCAAATGCCAAAACTTGGGTTGAGCTGATGTTTTGTACTGAATCTCCAGGATACCTCTCTGTACAGCACAGCCAAAAATCACCTTAGGTCCTGTCTCACCTCCTGCTCTATTGCAGATATCTCTGAGAGGGGGATCTTATTGCTGGTCATAGCTTTTTTTCATTTCTATCTTTTTAATATGACCACTTGAGCACTCAGAGAAGTGTAGCCCATTTTATTTGTTACAAATATCTACCTTCTCTCCCTATTTTTTTGATAAACAAGAACAAAGCAAGTCCGAAACATTGAAGTTCATGGAAGATTTGTCCCTGCTTTCTGTAACACTCTGAAAAATCTTTATTTGGATATCTTTGGCTAGGGATTGTAGAAGAGCTGAAAAAGCTGGGCATCTGCTGAAACATGCACTGAAATGCAGTAAGAGCTGAGTGCTGCAGTCCCCAAGAGCTTCTGGAACTCTGAGCAGGGTGAGACTCTGCTAAATGTTGTATTTGGTATTGCCAGAGGGCTGTGAAGGATTGACTTTACCTCTGAGTAGACAGAAACTGAACCTGGTGAGAGATGGAAGCACTGGTGGATAATTCACTGCCTGTCTTAAGGCACTCCTTACAGAGGGACGTACACAGATTTTTGGCTTGGTAGGCACATGGTGGCCACAAGCTTTAGGGAATTCTTTCTGAATGTCACATTCAGCAAGTTCTTTTTGCAGTGCTGGGGCTCAAATCACCAGCCATTGTTGTAGTCCAATTGTCTGAACAGTTTGAATGTGCTTTAAAATAACTTAAAAACATGTATAAATATAATTTTCTGACGTTTGGGCTTAAATAAGAGCTCTCTTGCATGACATGTTTCATTCCAGAGTGAATTTTTACTGCTGAGTTATAAACCCCCGGAGTAGCAGTTTCTAATAAAATTGCTGCCAGACCCATAATGATAACAGCACAGTAGTGCTGCTGTAATAAAGAGAAAAAGGGAATCATCAGACTTGCTGCTTAAATTATTTTTTTTTATATATAGTAGGCCTTTGAGAGAGGATCCATTGCTGATGATATTCATGGAGTACTACTAAGAGCAATAAAATTGTTGACAAATATACAGTCCTTCTACAGAATACCAAAAAAATGAGATCTTTTTCATTTGGCAGTTCAAGAGTTGCTGGTGACAAAGGAGCCAGTGAAACATTAAGTCTTGAAATTATTTATTATGAACATTGCATCCCCCAAATAAAAAAAGAAAAAAAAAGAAAAAAAAAAGAAAAAAAAAAAAAAAGCAATATTAGAAAGCATCTGAGTGGAAAAACTGATTATTTTGTTATTCAGTGCCTGCTTTGCAGGACATTTTTTATGTTACTTATCTGCAGCACTGCACACTGCTCAGAGGAGCTGCTTTTTCTGTGTTGAAAAGTTGTTTCTAGGGCACGATGCTAATCTGGTGGAAGTGAGCTGGAACAGGGTTCATTAGGCTCAGGCTGATATGCTGAGGTTATTTTTTGATCCCTTCAGGATTTTTTGGGGCTGGTAGTGCCCTGTACCTCCCAAGATGGGGAGAGGCAGCTGCTGGTTCCAAGGAAGGCAAGGGAGGTTTGGAGAACCCAGCCCTGCCACCCTCCTGTGGGGAAGGTTGGGATGAGATGGGATCACTCTTTCATGATTTAAATTTGATTTATTGTTCCAGTCTCTCCAGAGTGTTGGTGACCCCCTCACAGAGACTGGTAGAGGTCAGACAATACATGGAGAATGATCACAAGATTACAGGTTACGAGGTCTTTGAAAGCTTAATTGGCCAATAAATAATTGCCACATACACATATTTCCATTTCCAAAGCAATAGTCAGTTAATCTTCTGCAGCACTCCGGGTTTTCTCACCCAATCATGTAGCTGACACTGAATTCTATGTTACTACCTATTAAACTTTTTGCTTTACCCTATGACTACTTCTGTAGCTAAACTTTAAGCTCCAAAACTCTTTGATTCTGGGATTGCAACACCCTCCCACCAGCAGCACACTCCTGCAGGGATCCAGAGCTGCCTCCTCGCCCTGCCTGCCTTGGCCATCCTGGCTCTCATGGCCATTGGGGTACGGCAAGAAGAGAATTTTGCATCTGGGAATTTTGCATTTGCTGAGGGAGGGTTTTGAAAGCAAAATCTTGCAAGAGGTGCAGCTCTGGCCCCTGCAGAGCCTCTGGCTCACCCGGGAGGCAAAGAGGGGTTGCTGAGAGCCCCCCATCCCCTCTGCAGGGCTGGGTGTCTGCTCTTCCAAAGGGACAGCCCAGGGAGGGGGTGATGGAGCGGAGAGAAGCGCTGTGGGCACAAAGGAAGGCAGCTGGAGGTGCCAGGGGTGTCCCCAGGGACACACAGGAGCACTGGCAGGCACTGCAGGGCAGCAGCAGCCACCGGGCAGCTCTTTCTGTGCCCTTGGAAGTGAGCTCAGGCTTCATTCACGGCAGGTTCCTCAAAGCCATCACAAACAGAGCACAGGCTCGCTCAGATCCCAGAGTTTGGGCAATTGGTAGAAGGTAGAAGAGGGGTTTAACTGTTGGAATGACACCCCAAAGACCGGCTTGGGAAGCAAAGCTGCTGTTTCTAGAGCTGTGGCTGCTCAGTGATGCTGTGAACACAGCCAACTTTGTCTGAAATAAGGGCACAGCATCTTTTTGGGTGCTTGTTTTCGAATGCTTCAAAACCAACCTGACATAACACTTGTACATTTTGGGTTCAGTTTTCTTTTTTCCGTTTTGTTATTTCTTGTGGGTACCTGAACAAAGGAACTGCATGGCCAGACCTGTTCTTTCTGTCTGCCTAGGCAGATCTTCCTGTCTGAGCCACACAGAATCTGGATGTCTTGCAAGCATTTCAAGCCAACATTTGTTTCCTTCTCTAACTGCTTCTGATCTTTAAAGATTATTGGCATTATTGAGTGTTTTTTCTTAGGTATGTCCTGTATGCAGCAGCCCTGCCCAAGGAATGCATTCAGGCAGGTAATGGCCTATTGTGCTGCTACAGCTTCTAATAAATTCCCAGAATGAAACACTTGTCTGGAGGTCCTGCTCCTGATGATAATGCTCAGTCTGTCTCCAGGTTCTCTGTCTGCAGGGTAGCAGAAGTACTCTGAGCAAATCTGGGCAAAAAAATGTTGAACCAAGTGCTCAGTGCTTGTGGATGATGGCTGGATATTGGTTTCCAGCCAGACCAGTAGCTGAAATGCTTTATTAATGTTCAGAGTAGGTGGTTTCCTGCAATGAAAATAAAGAGCAGGTTGCTTTAACGGGCAAAATAAACCTTATTTTAATTACAGCAGCTCTGGCTGCCAACATGCTTTAAGTGTAATTATTTTTAGTTTAAATATTCTCCCTGGGTATGCCAGGTCCATTTCCTCCTCTGTCTTATTCCATTGCCTGACCTAGGTCTAATACACCACAGAAGTTTTGGGAGTGTTGTTGGTCACAAAGTGAGTGGGTTGTGAGGCAGAGAGCACAGAGCTGTGAAAGGGAAAGGCAGAGCTGAGCAGAGGTGTTGGCTGAGGGGGCACACCTGATCTGAGCCTAAAATAAAGAGCAGAAACGTGTCCAAGAGTACTGGAACAGAGAGTAATGGAAGTCTGAACCTTCTTGTACATGATAGGCATCTGAAAATAAAGTCTGCTGTTGGAATCTATTTATTTATGTATTTATTTGATGTATTAAGGCTGGGTAATTTCCTAGGGAAGGGATAAAATAAGGCTTTGAAATTCAAGGCTAAATCTTTGACAAAGGTGTCCTGAGACCTATTTTCTAATACTGGAAAAAGGGACACTTTACAGAGTACCTTCAAGCCCCTTGTACATCTACATAAAATACAGTGCTTTGGGTGGGGGTTTTATGCTGGCATTTTTCTTATAGCGCAGGTTGATTTGGCAATTAGCAGCTTCAGTAACAACTCTACCAATAGGTTTGGTAGAGTAATGAGTCTAAATTTAATTACTAAATTAGTAATGAGTCTAAAGGGATCAAAGAATCTTCTTAAGTCTTGGTTTTCTCTAAAGATTGCTGCAATGCATTTCTGTTGAGATGCCCCTGAGTTTTATTGCCTCTCTCTGGCTCAGCTGCCAGAGGTACACGTGTGGGGAGCCTGGGATGGAGCATCCATTTCTGGGCAGCTCTGAGGCAGGAGAAGCTCATTGCATCCATCATCACCCTGCAGCAAAGACACAGGGCCAGTGCAACGAGAACCATCTGCAGTGTTTGCTCCAGGGATGGAAAAGGCAAATACAGAGGAGAAGGAAAAAAGCTGGTGAGACGCAGCCTCGGAGTGTCTGACCCCACATCCAGCCCCATGCCCTGTCCCCTCCCAGCAGCAGGGTGCTCTGAGGGTTTGTCACTCCAGGGATTGGCCCATGGGGCACCCTGGGCAGTGTCACAGCATCAAACACTGGCCCAGACAGCTCAGTCTGAGTCTTCAGCCTTGAATCTTAAAAGTTTTCACCCTTCTGTTATTTCTTCTTGACTTGTGACATCTCTGGTGAAGGAGGAAGACTTGAGGGGTGGCTTTGCATCCCCACCTGGCTTCCCTGCACAAGTGCTGGTGCCTGACATCCTGAAGCAGGCAATCAGACAATTCACCTTAGCAAACTGCCCCTGCTTAAATGACATATTTCCAACCCACTGGAAATTCTCCTGCAGGAATGTTTCTCCTTCTGAAGCTCATTGGTGGTTGAGCTATTTGTAGGAACTTGCACTCCAGCTCACACCAGGTTCCAGAGGAAGGTTGCTCCATCTAAAGCCTGGCTTGCAGCCAGACAAACAACAAGGAAATCTCCTTCCCTCTGCACAGGAGCCTTTAATGCCATGGGCACACAGAGGCTCCGAGGGCAGGGAGATGAGGGATGCAATTTAACACAAACTCTTAACCACAGCTTCAGTCCTGAAACCTTGCACTTCTCTTGCTTTTAATTGTAGCAATTACAGAGGTGATGAAAAAGGGGGGAAAGAAACCCAGCAGTTTTTGATGAGAAGACAACAGCAGATGCACATGTGCACCCTGCTCAGCAAATTCCTACCTCTGAAACCACTGCTACATGTGGAACTCTCTTATTCTGTTGCAGGACTTGGATCCAACACAGCACCAAAAC
Source organism: Chaetops frenatus (assembly GCA_013400775.1). Lineage (NCBI taxonomy): Eukaryota > Metazoa > Chordata > Aves > Passeriformes > Picathartidae > Chaetops > Chaetops frenatus. The sequence goes on along the minus strand of VZTR01008252.1, from coordinate 636,296 downwards.
TCATTCCAGGCCACCCTCAGAGGTAGTGATGTGCATAACATTTCAATTGGAGGACAAACAAATGACCTCCAAAACGTGAGAAACCAACTAATTAAAAGCAAAAGTAGATGCTCACCATGTGTTTGCAATTGAGACTGCAAATGGGGGAGAGAATTTTGGGGTCAGACTCTGGTCAGTCATACAGAGCTTGGCTGTGGGAAAGCAGCAGCTGTGTAGCAGAGGGGGAATTGCCACTTGGAGCCTTAGAGAGGTAATGTGGAAAACCAGGGGTAACTGCACAGGCCAATTCCTGGGGGTTTATTTTCCCCTCTAGATTTTACTCCTCCAGCTTTTTGCTCACCTGAGTAGTAGAAGGAGGTGCTGTCTTGTGAACTCAAACATCAAATAACTATTTGGACCTGCCTGATGTGCCTGAGCATGACCTTGAACCCATCAGCCAAGTTCAGTTCCCTGAGATGGCTTTCTCACTTTTAACTGATAATAAATGCAGGAAGGGACCAGATCCATTTTCCAGGCAGTGCAGCCTGCCTGATGTCCAACATGCCCTGTACATCTCCACTTCCAGCAGTACATGGATATCCAAGCAGGATTTCCAGCAGTTTCTAAGTCTTCAACAAAATCTTTTTTTTTTTTTTCCCCCCAGAAAATGACTTTTAGGGAAAGGTGGCAGCTCCAGCTCTGGGTTTTTCTGCCAGTCTGATTTCTCAAAGGCAGCTTAAGCCAAAGTTGAAGTCATTTTATCCAGCTTGCTGGGAGGAAGGTTATAAACCTGCCCTCAGTGAATTTCACACTCATTACATTGAATTTCATCTGTCATTTTTTTAGCTCTGTCAAGTCTGCTCCTCAATATTATTCCACAGTTGTTCAAGATGATGTCTTATTTACCATCTGGAGCAACTTAGTACCAGCAAACTATGTTGTTCACATTCTTTTGTAGGACTTTTAAAAGATTTTGAAGGACCTATTAGTCTGTGTCCTTTTGGAGAGCTGGTGATGTTCCTGCTGGAAGAAATAACTGGTTCCTGCTCAGTTTTCTGTCTCTTGGGCAGTTATTTATCCATGTGAGACCCTTCCTTCTGATTATATGGCTGCTTAAATCCCTTAAAAGCTGCTGCTAGGTGGATCTTGTTGAGTGCTTTTGGAAAGTCCAAATGTTCAGTGGGAACTTGATTTCCTTTTTCTTCTTCACTAGTTCAGGGAATTTCAGTAGGGCTGTGAAGCTTTGCTTCCATCTATGAAGCTAAGTTTGTTTTTTCCCCAAATGCTGCACTTGTTTGTATATCACAAAATGATTTCTTTATTCTGCATCTATTTGCCTTGGAGAATCATTGGGCTTACCAGTCCCCAATTTCCTTGATTTTTTTCCAGGAATCACATCTCCACTTCCATCACCAGGGTGATTTTGATTGAGGGGCCACACCTCACAACTGAGAGTCAGAAACCTTTCATTCTTAGTTCTTTCAGAACTCCTGCCACAAATCCTCTCCTGATTTGTTGGTTTCACCTTCATCTGCCTTTACAGCATCTTTTACTCCCAACTGAACCTCAGAACAACCCTGAGAGAGCCTCAAACCTGGTCCTGGAAGCTGAGCTGCTTGCTGCCTGCTGTCCATCTCAGACACATCAGGCACAGTGACCCTGCTCAGTATTTTCAGGTTGAACACTGCCTGTCCCTGCAGTTCCCTGGGGGGGCTGTGTGTGATGTGATGGACCTGAAAATCATCCCAGTGAGCTGCTCCCTCCTGGCCTACATCTGGTGCAAGCCCTCTGCAAGTGCTGCATGACATGAACACAACTCCTGCACATCTCTCTGCAGCTATCAGGGGGCAGGTGTAGAACCTCACCCCGTGTGAGCAGGATGAACAGCTCAGCCTTTGATAACCTCCTATTGTTTTTAATCTGTGGCAGTCAAGATCATGTTTGGAGGCCATCATTTCAGGTGACTCTGAAAACTCACCGAAGTTAAATCACTTCACAGAGCAGGTAGAGACTTAAATGACATCTCTGGTGATTTCATAAAAGGATATTCCATTGGGACAAAAAGATATTGAGTCTCTTTGGATCTTTCATGTGTGAACAGTGTTTAAATAATTGATAAATCCTATCCTTTGTTCTAGACTTACTATTTTCGCCGTGTTTTTGTACCTTCCATTGAAGGAAGCAACATTAATCAGAAGTTAAAAGTTTCAGTTATCTCTTCCTAAAGGCTCAAGGGAAATGAAAGCAGACTGATAATTCCTTAGCAGCAGAGGAATTTCCCTCCACACTGTGACATGACAAATTACTGGATCTCTGCCATATGGGGAAGGTGCACGTTCCTGGACAGGGATCACAGGTGCATGAAATAGAAGGATGACATATTCCTCCTTTACACACAGCAAGTCCCAGCAAGACCCAGCTGTGATCTGTCACCACTGGACACAGACTTTAAAGCACTTTATTTCCAGTTGTTGTTGCCATATGCAAAAAATACAGATGATTTCACATCCTGCAATGTCTAGTCCTTCTCAGTCCTTTTCAGATTGAAGACTTTCTCTGTGTGTAAGCTTGAAAATATTGGACTGGAATTTGGTTAGATCTATTGGGCCAGAGTTGAGTCTAAATGCTTGTGCAATTGGGGGAGCATTTGCTAAAAATGTGTCTGGCAGAACTTTTCCTTCAAATGAAAGAAAGTTCCCTGGTTATACTTAATCCAAGTGATTTTTGGGTTTAGATTCTTATTTTATCTGCTCTTTTGTTTGGGATCCATGCAAGTTAACAGCTCTGTCTTCCTTCAGTGCATTAAACCTCTGTAATTCCCTCTTGTAGCTGGTTTGCCAGGCACTCATCAGCCCCATGCAGCCCCCAAGGTGTCCTGTGTCCCAAACCATTCCTCTTGTTTGACACTTGCTCTCATCAGCATTTAAAACTCTGATATGATGGTAATTAAACCCTGGATACTCTCCAGCTTTTTTTAGTGGTTTGATCACACTTTGTGCTTTTGATGAACCTGAGAATGGAATGCCAACAGCCCTGCTGATTGCCCAGCAGCTGTAAAGACAAGGGCAAGCCATTCCCAGCCATTCCCAGCCATTCTCAGCCATTCCCAGCCATTCCCAGCCATTCCCAGCCATTCTCAGCCTTTCTCAGCCTTTCTCAGCCGTTCTCAGCCGTTCCCAGCCATTCTCAGCCATTCCCAGCCATTCCCAGCCATTCCCACGCATTCCCAGCCTTTCTCAGCCTTTCTCAGCCATTCCCAGCCGTTCCCAGCCGTTCCCACCCATTCTCAGCCATTCTCAACCATTCCCAGCCATTCCCAACCATTCCCAGCCCTTCCCAGCCCTTCCCACGCATTCCCAGCCATTCCCACCCATTCCCACCCATTCCCAGCCACTCCCAGCCATTCCCACCTTACAGCATCCCCCATCTTGCCCTGCATGGTGAGGAATCAGCATCTCTTGATCCTTCGTGTGTGGAGCTTTCCTTTGGCCATCGTTCTGCTGCACGCTGAGCTGAACAGAGCAGCTCAGGGGGCTCTGTTACCTAAACACCTCAAACGAGACCATTTGAAGCTGCACGGCTCTGGAGTTGCAGTGCAGTTCTCTCCAGTTGCCTCTGAACAGCCTTTCTGCCAGCAGGGAATTTGAGTCTATCTGGAGTGATTTTATTCATATGCTTTATGATGTTGGACAGTTTGAATTACAGGGACTTTTCAGTCCTGCCAATAGATAGCGTTTCTTTGCTAGGTTTCATTTGGACACTAACAACAGAAAGCAGAAAGCAAAGATTCCTTCCATGCAAATGTCAGGTTCTGGGGCAGATCCAGCCCTGCCATCAGGAGATATCATCTCCTCAGACATCTCAGCATTTGGAGGCTCATTATACACAGTGTGAGATGTGTAGGAGACTGATACAATGCCTCCCACTCTTCTTTCAGTGCTTTGTAAGAACAGCCTTTCCTTTGGAGGTTATATAATTAGCCAACATAGCAAGCAGCAGGTTAGCAGTGCCAGCACAGAGTGTGACAGTGCAAGTATAAGCAGTTTGGGGTGAGCTGCATTGCAGATGAATCAGCCCTTCCTTTTTTTCTCTCTGCATGACTTCTGCAGAATGAAATGCCACTCCTGGGTTGGAACGAGTGGAGGGGCCTAATATTTTTTCTCTTTGGGTAATTCGTTATATTTATCCTAAGTAAAAACCAAAAAATGCAATATTTCTAGAGCAGCTAGGTGACATTAGGCTGAAGAGCTCAGTGCTTCCCCAAGACAAGAGCTGCTTTGGACAGTGGCTGCTGCCTCGAGCCTTTGGCCTGAAATGTTTTATTTCTGTGGCAGTTGTTCACCAGGGCAGTAGCTTAAATTAGCATGAATATTTCCATGAACTCTTTGCATGTATTTGTATTGATATTTCACTCACAGGAAGGTCAAATCCACCAGGAGAGCCAAAACCCTCACTCTAAACAGGACACCACCACCAGAGACTTTTGCCACGGTGGCACAGCTGGTGAGATTTAAACCAACACAGAATCAATAGTGCTGTGGCATTCCCTGTGGTGGATTCAGCTGAACCCTGTACGTGCAGTCCTTTTAAGGTTCTTTATTTGAGTGTGACATGCACACAGACACGTGCTCTCAGTTCTCTCCATCCTCTCAGCAACATCCACTAGTGTTTCAGCTCTCTTGCTAAATGAACTGTCTCATCTCTGTGTGTGTCCCATCCATCAGAGGATGATGCATCAGTTTTGCATAGCTTAGATTCTTCTTTTCAAAGCTAAACAAAATTCCTAGTGAAATGATTTTTTTTTTTTTTTTTTTAAGTGAGGGAAGCTCTGGAAACAGTCAGAGCTCACAGTTACACCCCCATCCTCTTTGTAGTGGTGGTATCTAAAGTATGTATTTTAAAAGTAAAGAGTTTTGGCTCTGGATGCTCAAATATTTTCNTTTTTTTAGCAAAAAATGTGAGGAAGGTTCTGTTCCCAGTTTAGTGCCCTTTCCCAGATGTGCTACTCAGGCTGAGTTTAGAGGGCTCCCACCCACCCATGGCTCTGTCAGACTATGGAATGTTACAAACACAGGACCAGAAGGTGCAACAGCAAAAGGGGATGAAACCTCCTATATTTAATAAGAGAAAAATCAGCTCCTCCTATGCCTAGCTGCCGCTAGAAAAGCACTGCCCCTTCCATCCTGGCTCCAATAATGTGTCTTCTAACACAAGATATCATCTCCTTGCTGAGCCTGTAATTATTATTGTAGCCTCTCTCGACCCCAGAAGCTAAAAAAAAAACTCTGGGGAGAGAGGTTTTCTGCCAGTTGTTCCACTTAAGATGAGAAATCGGTGAGTTAAGCATGACTTTGATGCAGTCCTATGTATTTATGAAGAATTTCCAAAGGCCTGTGTCCCTGAGCACAGCAGGACTGAAGAAAGCTCACTTTAAAGCTGTCCTCTCTGGCTTTTCCCCAGGCCATGTTGTTAGTGCTTGCTGGCTCTCCAGGCCTTTATCTCCTCTGGCTTTTCAGTGCACAGTTTTGCTTCCCTCCCTTTTTTGATCATTCCCACTGATCACTGCCTTGTCCTCTGAATGTACATCCTGACATCCTGGGGAAGCTCTCTGTGGAATAATTAGTTCTGTGTTGCTGGGGGATTCTAACAGTTCCCTGGCTTTATTTTTGCCTCTCTTCTCTCTGGGCTACAGTGTGCAGCAGCAGGTTTGTACCCCCCAGAAGGGAGGTGGGTTTGCCCTGTTTTGGTGCCTCAGGGATGCCCCTGCTCTGTGAAATTTATGAATTTATGTGCAGGGCAGCAGGGACCTCCCCCTGCACTTTGCTGTGGGCAGAGGGCACACAGGAGATCACTGGGAGTACCAAGGACGTTGGGCAGCTTTTGGGGGAAGCTCCTTTCCCCAGGAAAGCAGAAATCTGGCAGAAAGCTGGAAATGTTTCACCTGAAAACGTGGAAGGTGCAGAGCTGGCAGTTCTGAGCCAAAGCTTCTCCTCGCAGCCTGGCAGGTACATCCATCCAAGTCGAGGAACCACAGTGTCCAAATCAGGAGCCTCATGGTGAGGGAGGCTTTGTCTGGTGGGTGGAAGGGTTTCTGCTTGTGTGGCTGTGGAGTTCTGCTGGCCCCTGGCCACCTCAGGCAGCTAAGCAAAGGAGGCTGCCTTTGGAAGGAGACCAATTAGTGACCCTAAATGCTGAAGCAAGAGCCAATTTGTGCTGTGTGTTTGTTCCCTTTTGTTTCAGTCTGAATCCCACTGCTTTTCTTCTGAAGCTCTGGGTATCTTCTTGTAATCCTAAGAGTATCCCTGAATATGAAACTCTGCTGAAGATCTTGCTCTGAATGTCTGTATTTGCACTCAAATGGATCTGGGCAGCTACCAGACACTTCATCAAACGAATCTGATGGTGCCTGGCAGCAATAGGTACCAGAATGTTGCTGTGGGCCTGATATTCACATCAGAGGTGGGCTCCAACCCAAGCTGTAGTCTCAGTGTCTTCACCCTGCCACGTGTGGGACATCTTTCCTCACTTTCTCTTTGGGTTCCCAGCACAGAAGTGCACTTGTGCAGGTCTGCAGTGCCATCAGTTCTTCAGGGAGGCTCTGTCTCAGGTGGTGTCTCACAAAACTTGGGTGGGAAATTACGAGCACCCTTGGAAACCTCCCACAAATTCCCACTGTTATAAAAGGGGCTTCTGTAATTGCACTTGGCTTTGCCACAGACAGCAGTGCCTTTGCCCATGGGAAGCACCAGTGTGTTGAAATTACTGATGGAAAGTCCAAATATCTCCTGCAGCCACTGTGGCAATGCCTGGGATGGGAGGCACAACAGGAGTAGCAGGGAGCTGCAGCATCCCAGAGCATGCAGCCCAAACGTGATTTGAGGATATTGACTTCAATCAGTGCAGTTCAGCATCTGACCCCTTTATTCTGATGATGGTTGTGGCCATGCATTGGTGCCTTCACATATTGGCCCTAGTTAAATATCTCTCTGTCTGGACATAAAAAGAAGACTGTGTGTTGCACAGTTATGCTACTGTCATTCCTGTTTGGTTTCAGGCATGTTGCTGAGCACAGGATACATCCCAGATCTGAGTCAAAAAAAGAACAGTTTTCCTTTGCTAATGGAATAAGTTATTTTAGTATAAAGTACAAGATAGGAATTGGTGTTTGCTTCCTGTTGGAAAATAAGCAAGGTCCATTCAGAGAAGTTACACTGTGAGGCAGCTCCTGAAAAGCTCCAGAAATGGGAAAAATCTGCAGATTCTCTTAATGTAACTTGCTCTAGGTGCTTTTGGAATACACAATCAGCAAGGGCAAAAATGTATTTTGTGGAATAGATGTGCTGGTTTATTGCAAGCTCATAAACAGACAAGAACAAGCAAAGATTTCTCAGATAATGGTCCCAACTGAGAAGAGCTAATGGGGCCAATTAGCCCTCCTGATGAAGCTGCCTTCTGACTAAGCTGAGCAGCCTGTGGTGGGGGGATGATTTATGGCACCTGTGTGAGCACAGCAAACAAAGGCATGGGCAGCAGAGTTGTGGAGGAGAAAACCTGGGAGGGGAGCACTAAACTTTCCAAATCAGGATGGCAGCAGAGAGGTTTGGATCTCAGAAAACCAAGGCTGGAGGGTTTGGGAAGGTGCTTTGAGGAGCTTTTGGGGGTCACTGGGAAGGTGCAGAGCCCCTCACTGGGTCAGGCCTTTCAGAGGAGCAGGAGGGGATGGGAGGTGGGAGCTCAGTGATCCCCTGGATGATTTTTTTTCTCTTTCCTTTTGGAAGCAATGGGAGAGCAGCTGTATCCTCTATTATTGATTTAACAGGGTTTGAGACCCTGAAGAGTGTAAATAGTAACCCACAGCCAAATCCTGATGGATGAAGCCAGGTCTGAGAGAAGTCTGCCTCACTGAGTGCTGATCTAGGTTTGAGTGGGGCTGGGACAAAAACCTGTTTCAATCAATTTGCTGAGTTATGGCCCTTGGAGATTAGTTTGAGCTTCAGAGAAGTTGCTAATGATTTTTAGGTGAAGAAACTCTGTCCCTGAAAGGATTTCTGGTATTGTGAGAACAGTGGGAGAAAGCAGGAGAGAACACAGGCCCCTAAAATCAACAGTTTGAGAGGAAGATTTCCAGTGACACAGGTGGAGAGGGAGCCTCACCTTTCTGAGAGATTTGCTAATACTGAGTGGGATGTTGGTGCATTGGTTCTGCTTGCATTTTGTGTGACATTCCAGACTTCCTGAGCAGTGCCTATCCCCAGCAGAGAAAATCTCTTTGTCTTCTTTCCTTTTATAGAAAAACCTCTTTGTCTTCTTCCCTTTTCCTAGGAGACTTGTCATTTTCCTCACAGATGTTGTAGGCTGCAATTTAAGGGATTGGCAGTAGGAGGATTGATATAATTATAATGGGTGTAATTACAGAAAAGATGATCACATAAAAGATTAAAGAGCAGAGTATTATGAAAGGTGGCTGAAAGCAGGAATTTGCCAGAGTTCATGCTTGTTTCTGTGTTTAATGTGTTGCCACTTTATGAGTGACAGAGCTGGGCAAAGTCTTGCTACCCATAACTGGTAAAGTTAATAAGGAAGATGGGTGGCTAATTGGAAAGGTGGCTACAATTCAGGGTTTGGGCAGAGAAAGGGAAATATGGGCAGCACTACCTCTGTGCAGTGAATGGGGAATTCTAGCAATGAGAATTCCAGCATGAGAATCCCCTTCAGGAAGCAGTGAGAAAAATACTCTTTAACCACAAAGACTCTTGGTGGGATCTCCAGCTGGGGGCAGGTTGACTTTATGCTGGGTATCAGGAAATGGCCAAAGGCACAGGGTAGGGAACAGGGAACTGTCATCCCTATAATGACAAAAAGGTATCTACAATCCTGGTCTGGATTGCTGAACGTGAAACTGTTAAATCCCTGTGTTCCACCTGGCTGCCTGTGGGGTTTTTTTGTGTTGTTCAAACTCTCCCTGCTGAGCTGGAGGGGGTTTGCCTCTTTGTGAGCTCCAAGGAGTTTCTGCTGTGTCAACCTGAGGGTCAGGTGCTGTTCTTTCTGTGCCAGTGATGCCCTAACTTGTGCTCTTAGAATAAAAGCTAAACACAGTTAGAGGGGAATAAGGGGTTTCCTTTGGTATTTGTTAAGGATCTTTAGAGTGCATCACATTTGAGGGAGATGCACTCTTGGAGAATGTACTGGCAAAATGGTTTTCCACAATGGTCTGTGTGTGCAATTATAGAACTGTGCACATTAGCATATTTATTATAGATTCTTCAATGAGAGGCTCAAGAGAAGCCCCCTATTGAGGAATGTCTTCTCTCTGTATGGGTTTATTTAATTTACAGAATGTGTTTTGAAGAGGACTTAGGTGTTTGAGGTGTTTTGACTTTTAACTTTGATGTTTAGTTTTTTTGGCTTAATAGAATTTTGGGTTTAAGCTAGCTATCAGGTTTAGGGAATTAGAAGTATGTGGGTTAAAAGTATTAAGGATACATAAAAGCTGTATAAAAGTGTATATGGAGAGGGATATGAGAGGGATGTATGAAAAGACAAAATTCATAATGGCATCACCAGAGAGCCTGAAAGGAGGGCAGGTTTGGAATCCCTGGGGTTGTGCAGGAGCACTGCAGGCTTGGGGTGGTGTGGCTGATCCTTGGGCTCTGTCCCTGGGGCTCAGGGCAAAGGGGCAAAAGCAAAAGGAGCTTTTGCCCCTGAAGCAAAGAGAATTGGTGACAATGCTCCAAACTCTTGGATTTGCTGACCAGCCCTGGTGTTTGGCTCCTCTGCTGTTTGTGCTGCTTTGCTTGCAAGGGCAGGGCAGTGTGGAAGCACAGCTGTACCTGAGACCTTGGGGTTCTATTTTTTGCCATGAGCCTGTGGATGCTTTAATATTTGAGATTTGCCTCTGAGGGCCAGTTCCTATAATAACATTTCCTGCTGGCTTTGTGCCCATGTTCTTCTTTTACACGTGCAGTTCTACACCTACAAAGCACAAACAACTGAATAATGCATTTTGCAGTTCTTTTGGGGAACAGTCTTGTGACATGAATTTGCAGAAGTGTTTTCCTGAGGAGGTTTTAGGTAGATTACTGTTTTATATAAATTAATATTTTCCTGCAGATGTGGGCTTAAATTGCTTTTCTTGTGGATTATGAATCTTGTGAATTGTTTCAGTGATGCTTTTAGGAAAATAAATAGATAAAAACAAAATAAGAACTGTTTTGTGCCAAGGCTTGATGGATGTTTTCTTGTTTCTGGGAGCACACAGGCAGCTGGTAATGTTTTTTTTCCTTTTTCTCTTTTTCCAAAGCTACTGAGAGGTAGCCCTGCAAAGCAGAAATTTATTTCTGGTGTGCAGAGCTTAAATACAAATACTGTAATTAAAAATTATGACCTACCTGGAAAGCTGAAACAGAACAGTATTTTTTTAGTGAGGTTTGCTACTCAGTGCAGGGTTTCAGTAGTGACACTCCAGACCATCCAGGGCAATTCTAAGGAATTTTGAGGATGGGTAACACACTGACTCTGTGCTTTGGTTTGTCCCCATGACAGGATCATGGGGTTTAGGTTGCTAAAACCTAAACCCCATGGATTTTTTTTGATTTTGCTGCTCCAAAATGTGCTAAAACAAATCTGACCATTTAAAACATCTCCTTTTAATAATGCAGACCCTGCCCTAAGAGCTTTCAGTGTCCAGTCCCCAGTGAGCCAATTCCCACTGGAAACTGCTTCATATGTCCAAAATCACTTTCTGGAACCTTGTCCAGAGATTTTCCCTGAGTTTTTGCCCAGTGTGCAGTGGCTGTGGCTGCTCCAGAGCTGGGACTGGATGGGAATTATTCCCGTGGCATTTTTCCCCTGGCCAGATGCAGGAGGGACCCAGAGCCCCTCTGGCAATGCCTGAGCTGCAGAGTTAAAGGGAATAAAACAGCTCCCTTGTCCCCAGCTGGCAGCTGCAGAGCTCAGGCCCAAACCCTCTGAGTGTCAAAGAATTCAGCAGCATCACATCAAACTGCTGTTTGCCCTTTAATATTATTTACTGGGGGTGNTTTTTTTTTTTTTTTTTTTTTTTTTGCAAGTGCTTGGAAGGACTCCCCTGCACGAGCTGGAACACTGCTAAAGGTGTTTGATTTTTTTAGGGAATTTTCCAGCCTCACAGCTGGAATGGAGCTTGACTAATAACTAACTTCAGTAGAAGGGGCCTGCACACCTTCCCAGGGATCCCAGGGATAGGCAGAGCAGCAGCTGATCTGATGAGGTGATGAAGGATCAAGCATCCATGACAAATAGCCCTTCAGAGCAAGTTAACTTTTGTGGGAGCAACTTGAGCTGACCCTGAGCTAGAATAATTGTGCTGAAATGACATGAATTGCCCAGCACACTTGCATATATTTTAGTTTCTTGCCCTTCTGGTTGTAATTAAGTGCCTCTAGAAGATCAGAAGCTGTTTTAACTCATTTGGAAATAAAATGACTGTGCCTACTGTGCTGTGTAAAGTTTAGGAAAACCTTAATGAAACAAATTCTGTCAAGGGAGGTTGCTTTACTCTCCCAAAGTACTTAATTTAAAGCAAATGGATATGGATTTCTAACTTAAATTTATCCCATGTATTGTGGGAAATCTCTTTGTGGGTAACCACTGCTTCAAACATGAATATTGTAGTGCTGGGAATTCAGTTTTTCTCATCTGAGACCTCTCTCCTTACACAGGTCCCTGCCACCAGGGCTCCCCTCAGCAATCTTTTATTTTCATTTACTTTCCAAAGCATTAAACTTCATTTCATGAGAGCGTGCACACTCATTTGGGGTTTGCCAATGAACTGAGATTTTTGCAGAACCTCAGGACCTGAGCTCTTTCCCTGGGAGGATTGTACATCAAACCCAAGAGAGCTGCTCAAAAACTTTGGTTTTGCACACTTTCTGCCTTGTTTGTACAGAATACCTTCTTTTTGGGCTCTGAATTCTAGTAAACATGAAAACTCAGATGCAAACTGTGTTAAAAAGTGAATAATAATTTATATTTTTTCTGTAATAGATATTTTGATTGAAAATTGAATTTTGATTTCACATTACTTATATTATTTCTCTCAGACAAAATTTAGAGTGTCTTTTTCTTATATTTCTGACCAAACTTGGGGTTTTGTTCTCATTCTTTGAAATCCTTGTGCACTTCAGTAAGGTCTGCATTGCAGGATTTGATGGTTTGTGTGATACTTCAGCTCTTCTATCCCTGCTCCTTATGTTTAGGCAGCAGAGCTACAGCACACATGGAATTTGCCCCAGCTTCTCCAGGAGTCACTCACTGGAATTACAGCTCTGTGTGCTACAGCATCACTCAGCTGGCAGAACAACCCCCTGGCCAACACCACTCAGTGCAGATTTCTTGTGATGCCCTGGGGAGCAAAAAACACCAGAAAATTTCCAAAGCTCAGCTTGGCCTACCATGAGGTGATTTACTCTTGTGATAGTTATTTCATGAAAATTACTTAAATTACTCATCCTCTCTCTTATAATTTGAGGTTTTGGTTTTTTTTTTTTTGGTTACTAATGGACCCTCTTCAGATGGAAAAGAAGTTCAAAAGGTGAATGCCTTGACTTCACAGCCAAAAATCTTTCCTGATCACCTGTCCCAGACTTTTCTCTGCTTCTTCAGCCCTTGAGTTCTGTCTGTGGTGAGCAGCTGCCTTTGCTTTTTCCTCCTCCCTGTCCCTACAGATTGTACAACCTTGAGGCAACACAGGAAGGGATGGGAGAAACCAGGAAATCACTGGGGGAGAATTGACAGGAATTCAGAGAGGAAGCTCTCAAAGAGAGGTAACAGGCCCCTGGAAGAAAAGAACTGCAACGATTAAACTCCAGGAAATATAATTTGGTGTTGGAAACTCATGAACCAGCAGTGACATTGAATAATTTGCGTGTTCAACAAAATTCCACAGATTGAGAGGCAGTGGATGGAGTGTTTGGCAGCACCTGGCAGGTTTCTGTCAGGCACGTGTTACCTGTGCTGAAGAGCAGAGAGATGCTGCAGGTTTTAGTGGCGCTGCAGATTAACCAAGAAATGGCCATGGGGGCTAAAACTCCCCTGTTTCACTTCTCTCTGTTTTTCACCCTTGCTCTGAGAAATGTGTTGTTGCAGGTGGGATATTCATGTTTCCTTCCTACCCAAAGAGGCTTTGGAGAACTGGTAGAAGTGGTGAATTTTGATTTTTAGTAGGTGGAGACCCCTTGAACTGCTTGGCACTGTCAGGTTCAGCTGGAGCTCAGGCAGAGGGGGGAGGCGGAATTAGCATTAAACCGTTTTAAATTGTGGCACTTAACTCGGCTAACTACAATTATAGTAAAAAGCCTTCTAAAGTGTCTGATTATATCCTGCAGTCAGAAGTTCTAAATAAAATGGATAAACATACATTAAGAAGGAAAACAAGAGCGAGTGTTGAGTACAGAAAACAAGAGCGATTGCTGAGGATAATTATTATCTGCAGCACCTCTGCATGAGGTGTTGGCGCTCTGTTGATTCTTTGGGGTTATAGATTTAGAAAAGGAGGCTGAGCTGTCACCTTTGGAACCGAATCATTTGTCACCGAGTGCATTAAGGAGCGAACAGATCGCTTATGTTGCATTCACATGGTTCATCTGTCTACCGCACTCTGAGTTTCTCCCTACTCAGTCGGTGGAAGATTAGAGCCTCTTTTTCATAATTGCTTTGTTAAACCACTTCACCGAAATTAGCATTTAAATGAGGGTAAATTGAGCACCACTGAAGTGAATTTCCATAGGAATGTGATAACCCCCAAGGCTGCTCGAGGTCTGTAAGTGGAGGGAGCTGCGGTTTTGGTGGGGTTTGTGGCCAGGACACAGCTGCCTCCTAGGGCTGGGGCAGCATCTCTGGAGGAGAAGCCAGGTATTTTGGGGTTTTTGTTGGTTGCCAAAACCTCCTGCGCCCAGGGCAGTGTCCTTTGTGCCACGGTGGAGCAGAACAAAAATCTCAGCTGCCTTTGCCTTTCAGCCAAATGGACAACAGGCTCACCCTCCTCTCAAAACAAAGGCGATTGCAAGCAGCAGGGTAAGATATTTTTGAAGTTTCCACTCTGGTGAAGCAGCTCCTACCATGGAAAACCTGCTTTGGGGGTTTTGCCCAGAGGAAATCCTTGCCCCGAGCCTGGATGGTGCCTCCTTCCACCAACACGTGAATGGCTGTTTTAAGTTGAGCTATATTCCGTTTTATTTAGCTATTTTTCACTAGGATTTCAGTAAAGAGCTGAACTTGTGTTTGCTGTTACTGTGAAGGTCTCTCTCTCCTTTTTTTTTTTTTTTTTTTTTTTTTTTTTTTTTTTTTTTTTTCCTAATTTTTATTTTAATTTTTTTAAAGAGAGCTTCTTCTGGTTAGTTTTCCTACTCTACCATTTACACATCATCCCTGCACGGTGCAGTTGCTGCACATCTGTCCCTTCGGCACCAGACACTGATGAAAGGAAGCAGCAGCAGCATCCCTCATAAAGGTGAAGCAGCTCTGTGGGGTCACACACAGGGCTCTGCAGCCCAGTCCCTGCTCCAGCAGTGTCTTTGGACAGCAGGAAGGAGCTGGGATTTGTCTCTGGAAGGAGCCAGACCACGAGGAAATGTTGCTCTTTCCAATGACCTGCAGTGAAAGGGCCTTGACTTAGAGGTCGCATTGAACTCCTGGCAGAAATTCCCCCAAGAATCTGCTTTATGTTAATCTGTTTAGTAATCTCTCTGTTGACCCCTATTTGCTCCTGGCCTGCAAACATCCTGTGGCAATTAACTCCACAGTATAATGATGTGCTATGTGCAAAATCCATGACCAAGGGGGAAGGAGCACCAGAAGCTGGAATTGATAAAAAGCCTGAATAATGCAGGTATCAGCTGTATCAAACCTTTGAAGATCTGCTTATGTGACTCCAGATTTGATCACAACTCTGCTCTCACTCTGATTTTTATGCTGGTCTGGCATTGCCATTTTTAGGTGAGATCAAAATAAGGCCAAAATACTTCTAAGGGAAGGTAATATCTGATGTTTTTAATTAACACCC
>VZTR01008252.1:589533-621269 GCA_013400775.1 Chaetops frenatus | reverse complement strand
CCCCCCCCCCCCCCCAAATCTGCTCTTAATGAGAAATAGCCCAATGCTTAGGAGAGTTGACTTCTTGTAAAATTTAAGGAACATCTGAAATCTATGAAAATAGTCAAGCTCTTGTTATTTCCCTCTCATATAGGTACCCATGTGTTTAATTAGGAATAACATTGAAGTCTTGGAGTGCTGCAGTTGTGATAAGAATTGATGTAATGGGCTTTGATACTGTTAGTTTAAAGAAATTCAATTAATAATTAAGGTGTTAGCTGATATCAGTCACGCAGCACATTCAGAGGCAATTATTGCATTCTACATATTTGATTTAGACAAAAAACAAGTGTATGTCTTTGCTTTAATCCCTTGTTCCACAGACAAAGGATGGGACCAGAGAGGGAGAGGTGGGAGACAAGAAATGCCAGCCCAACCTTATGCTAATTTAAACACGGTGGTGTTTAAACAACCTGGTGGCCCTGTTGGCATTGGGGTTTCATACAACCACTGTCTTGTGCAAGGTTATTTTATTTTTCTTGCCCCTGTGTGAATGAATTGCAGTCAGAAGCTTCAGGTTGTCTGCAGATTCTGTTCCCTAAAAGTAAGGGTCTTCAAACTGAGCTAAAGCCACCTCAGTGGGTGTAAATATCAGAGTACCACTGCAGTCAGTGGAGACATGGGGTTTATTTTGTCAGGATGTAACACCTCTGTTTTTGGTAATTTATTCAGTTTTACACCTTGTCACACGTTCAGTGTTTTACCCAAAGGTGAAGGCTTTCCACACTCCCTCTCCTCAGTTTGAGAACCAGCATTAGGTGGCTCTGCCTTGCTGCTGTACCTCACCTCAAACCCAGAGCACGTTCCTTCCTCTTTCCACCCACCATCCTCCCCTTTGTCCCCACTCCCCAATTTCAAAGCCAGGCCACGCTTCCTCTGCTGTTCAAGCTGTTGGGCTGTGACAGGACCCCTCTGTGCTGGCTGCAGGGTGAGGCTGGGCTTCTCCTGGGGCAGGGATGTGCCTGTTGCATCCTCCCTCCCTCCCTCCCTCCTCACCCAGGAGTGGGGCACTCTCGAGATGGTGGGGAGTGAGAGGTCTTCAGTTTGGGGTCCTTCCAGAGAGATTTATTGCTACAAGCTCTCAGGAGTTTGAGGACTCCCTCACAGGGGCTGGTAGAACTCAGCCATTACAGAAGAAAAGATCCCAAGAGTCCCAGTTACAAGGTCTTTTAAAGGTAACACAGCCAATAGGTAACTACCAAGTACATATATTTTCATTTTCACACCAATAGTTAATCATTCTTTTGCCACATTTCCATGGCACTGCAGTATTTTTCATCCAATTTGGTGCTGTTCCACACATCCCTGTTACTTTCACCCCACCCTAAACTTTTTACCTTATTCTATAACTCCTTCTATATCAAAACTTCACACTGCAAACTCTTCCAGTGTCTCACTTAACACACCTTTTCCTAAACTACAGACTAAGATCTTGGTTATAATATCTTATAAATAATATATAGTAATGCATATAATAAATTATATAAATATATATAATGCATATAACAAATTATATAATTATATATAATTTTTGGGGCCCAGGATTCTGACAGGGCACAGCAGGATTTCTGCTCTCTGCTGCTCCAGGGTCACCAGCCAGGGGGGTTTTTTTGGTGACAGCAGAAACAAATCTGGATGGGATTTCCTGCTGCAGGCACTCAGCAGTGACAGTGGGTACCCACAGCCCTCGGGTGTGCTGGGAAGGCAAAGTCAATTCCAAAGTCAGCACCCAATAATTGATTCCTGAAGTGTTCCTTGCCGTGGACATCCTGCCACTGTGGAAAAACTTGAGTTGCACATCTTGTACCTGCTGGCTAATGAGTCTCTTGACCTCCCACTGTCATGCTGATTCCACTGCACACCTGGAACCTTCACGAGCCCATAAATTACTCCTTTTCCTCATGCCCTTCCACAGATTGCTGCTATCTCTGCCTCGGAGACTACCCAGCTCATTAATTTGTAATTGTGCTGAAATATTGGAGCCTTGAAAGAACTGAAATACAAATTCAGTAGATGTGCTGCTGCCAAAAGGCTCTGTCAGGTCAGTTAAGCTATATATTACTGCAGATAAGGGAATTATTTCATACTCTGGGCTCTGGTATTACTTGGATCTTTCTTTATCTAACTTGGAGTAAAATAAGGGAAAATCAATGAGGATGTGGGGTTGCACATGTGAAATACATAAACACACACACACACTGTAAAAAAAACCCAAAACTGCAAGAAGTTTCTCATGGCAACAAATGGAAGAAATGCTCTTTCCTCTCACAGAGTTTGGTACATGTGCAGATATTCCCAGGTGAGCTTTTCTCAAGGATCCTTGTATTTTAATAACACGTGGTTTGTGAAACAAAGATGCAGTGCAGAGACCCTTACAAGCACAGGAAATACTGACAGCTTTTCCAGTTGGATTAAATACCCACAGACATCCATAGGAACTTTATAAGGGACCTGTAATGCTCTACTGCTTTAAGAAATCTGTCTCCCTGTTTTTGAAAGCCTTCTGAAAAGTTTATATTCTCCAGTCAGATTTTCTCACACATTGGACTAAAAACACCAGCTTTGTTTACATTCTTTCTTAGAGAAGGGAATCTGATGGACTGGGCACTTCACCAGTCTGGTTGAGAGGTGGGATTTCATCTTCCAACCCTCTCTCACTTTGCAAACCCTATAAAATTGTGTATCCATAATAAACAGGTCCTCTTTTGGGGGCCTCTGCTGTTCTCCTAATTGTGGTGAATCTGTGTCCTTCTTTTGTGCCCAGGTGCTGCAGGTACAACAGAAACCCCTTAGCAAGAATCCTCTGGGATTTTTTAATGAGTAAAACATGGAGTTTTGGGAATGTGCCACAGAGGAGGGTGAATCATGCAGGAAGCCCAGTTTTCACTGTGGTTTTGGGACACCTGTGGTTTTTGTGGCAGCAAGCACTAATGGGTGATCTGCCTTTGCTCAGTGCACGTTTCTGAACAGCACTTTTCAAAGGAAGTGAATGCTCGTTTTTGCACAGTGCTGAGGGAGGGAGGCAAAGGACATCCCCTGGACCAGGGTGGGAGAGCAGCTGCAGAGCAGGGTAAGGCCAGGGGCTGCAGAGACCTGGTACTGCCTAATTCACACAGATTCGGGTGGGATTTTTTTAATGATAAAATAAAATTGGGATTTTTTAAATAATAAACCCAGCAAGATACATTTTGTGAATAATGTAGTAGGTTGTGATTGAATAAAACCCCCCTCACCATCAGACTTGTGTGCCTATTCATCACTCACTTTTAACTTTTATCATTGAGATTTTTTTGTGGGGATAGAAAAGAATGGAAGACTTTATAAGGGTTTTTTTAAATGACATTAAACTACTTGTGTGTCAATGCATAAGTTTGGGTTGTCAGGAGAGAGCCAGAGCATGAGCTATCAGAAAAAATAGAGGGGGATGATCTACATATGTCTGAATATTTTTTTGTTTGGTTCCTCTTTTGAGTGTTAGGAATGGTGCTCTTTCGTCTCTTGCACACTTTTTTTGGACATAGAGATACCTGTCAACTCTCCCACTGTGTTTTCAAGAAGTCTGAAAATATTCAGAGTCAACACCTGAAAATATTTTAAGTTATTTTACCTTTGTCTAATTTAAATCTGGGGTTTTTTTTTAATGAAAAGTAAGTAAATGTTATGCTTGGGAGAGCAAGTATCCCTTTACTTTTTTGGCATTGCTCCAAAAATGGAGGATAAAAGAGATGCAGAGAATTCATGATGGAATAGTGTGTGGTACCATCTACAACAGGACCAACTGTGACCTTGTGCTGAACTTTCAAAGGAAAGAAAAAAAAGAAAAGAAATCAAAGCCTCCTCCAGTTCCAATCTGATCCAGTATCCTTCCAGAAAAGTCCCCCAGTGACAGGGAAGAAAACTGGGATGGACCCTTAGGCACATCAGATGTGACTGCATTCACAAAATCTCAGGCATGAGAGAGAAACAGTTTAGTGGCACATCTAATGTTCTCTCCATTTCAGAATACGTTTCTTTTTAATTCTGTTAGTACTGATTAAAAGCAATCTAGCAGGCAAATGTCCTTTTATAGCAAACAGCTGATTAAACATTATGACTTTTTGCTCAGATGATGCTACACATCACTGTGGCAGTTGTTTGCTTGTGTTTGAAATTACAGTAAATAATCATAGTGGTGTTTCCTACTGGATATAAAATAAAATCTACTGCCCCAGCATTACTTTTAGCAGAGTAAAAATGAATCCCAAATCCAACATTCTCCATAGCTTACAGTTATTTCCCCCCAACTAAGTGGTTATTATTAATTATCCAGACATGTCTGTATTATGCTATTGAACTGTCCTTCCTCCTTCCTGGGATAAATCCACTTACACTGGTGGTTAATTGCTCACAGCACTGCGATTTCTATGCAGGAGAGACAGAGCTGGCTACTGCTGAAATTGCCCCAGGGGGAAGGGTTGCACCCAGACAAGTGCCCAAAAACAGCTTTTGAATATCTGAACCAGCAAGAACTTGTTCTGAATCCCAGTTTTACCTGCCTTTGTGTGGGAACAAGTCAGTGTCTGGCAATGAGATATTGCAGAGGGTCTGCCATACACAAATTCATTTTTGCTGTATTTGGGCTTCAATGATTTTCTGGCAGATGTTATTTTGGTATTTAAAGATGTTATTCTGGTATTTAAGCTCTGTATATGACCAAGAAAGCATCCATGGGTATGTACAGGCACAGTACTGTGGAAGGACAGGGCCAGATCTCATTCCCAAACAAATTATTTCACTCCAGCTCACCCTCACCATGAACTCATTTTAGTGGCTTGGATCAAACTGCACATGTTTCATATGGTTAAACTGAAAACTTCTTCTGAGACCCCCCCAAAATTCCTGAGCTTCCTCTGAGCATCCAGTTGATTTCATACATTATAAGGAGGAGATGGGAGGAGAGGAGAAGGTTCTTTCATCTCTTTCATTTTCTTGCTGAGCTCAGTGGAGAGCAGGCTCTGTCCCCATCCATTCTTTGCAGGGCTGCAGCCCCATGGCCCTGCACTGGTGATGCCAGAAATGGCTCCATAGAATCAGAGACCAGACAGGAGCAAGGGAATAAAAGTGGATATTTATTTCAAGGCCTTCAAGGCCCAGCCTGGGGAGCCAGAGGCTGCTCTCACACCCTGCACCCCAAGATGGACGGCAAAATGGACAACGAGTCACGAGTTCCTCACCCAGTTACAGGTTTTGGTCCATTTGCAGATCAGCATAAATTCCCCAATTACAACTTTAGCTAATGGTGTAATTCTCCCCAGTTTGCCCCCCTTTACAGGATGTTGGGTTGCACATTCTGGGCCCAGGACAGTCTGGGTGTCCTTGCAGAGCAGGCCCAGAGAAGCTTTGTTATGTCCATCTTAACGTGAGGGAGCAGCAGCTCCCAGGTTTCAGGACACTGCAGAGTCACACACTGAGCACTGCAGGATTTGAAAGATATGAAAGGTAAAATCCAAGGCATCACTGGTGTTGTACCTGCAGCACCTGGGCACGAAAGGAGGACACAGATTCACCACAATCCAGAGAACAGCAGAGGCCCCCAAAAGAGAGCACCCGTTTATTATGGATACACAATTGATAGGTTTTGCAAAGTGAGAGAGGGTTGGAAGATGAAATCCCACCTCTCAACCAGACTGGTGAAGTGCCCAGTCCATCAGATTCCCTTCTCCAAGAAGGAATGGAAACAAAGCTGGTGTTTTTAGTCCAATGTGTGAGAAAATCTGACTGGAGAATATCAACTTTTCAGAAGGCTTTCAAAAACAGAGAGACACACTGGCAGCTGCTTTTCATCCCCCCCAGTGCTCTGCCTTCATGAAATTGTCACCAGCATCCCCTGCCTCTGACAGTGGTACCTACACAGAGTTTATTGAATTTCAGTCAAACTCAGTGAAGTCACCCTGGTGTCACTGCTTGACCTCAGCTGTGCTGTTGTTGTTGTCTGCCAGGCCAAGAAAAACCTCTGGGCTGCTGCTCTTTTATTGCTGTACATGAATTGAATGGAGGAAGGAGTATTTCTTTATGGCCTGCAGATCAGCTGAAGTCTGATTTAAAGGTTGTCAGGTTGATTTCAGGCTAGTGATAATGGTTTTTCATGTGAGAGCTTGCTCTGCATGGCTGCTTTTTTGGTTGATCTACGTTCAAATGTTTGCCTGAATCTGAAAAATAACGATTTTCCCCACCTTCCCTCTCAGTGGTGCAGAAATCATTAGCATCAGAGGCCCTGATTTAACGAAGTAATTTGATATAATGAAGTTCTAGAAGAGCAGCAAAGTGCTTTGCTGAATTAGGGCCTCCAGCCTCAGTTTTACAAAAGCAAGGTGCTAAAGGAACTGGAACAATGGACAAGATGGACCTGTTTTTATGTCTTACTGAATTTTCTTGATTGAAACAAGTGAGTTTCTGTCAGTTCTGTAAGCTAAATAAATCTGCTTCTTAATTGGTTACAGACCCCTTTGCCAAGAGGTTGATGGCATGGAACAGCATGGATTGGAGAAGCACTGAGTCCAGGTTTGAGTACAGTGGGTAATTAATGTTTCCACCTATTCAAGTGTCTTTTGCCAGCACTGAAGTAAGAAAGAAATTTAGTTACCTGTGTTAAAAATATAGTGTATAGTGAGAGTGAAAGTTTTTGGAAGAAACTTCTGTAAAACACCACGGTTTAAGTTTAAGCAGAGGTTTAATGGGAGTTTTAGCAGGATTAAGTGCCTTTTCAAAGCCATTTCTAAAGGCAGTTGCATTTCCATCTTCTGAGCAGGTAAAATGATATTACATGGCTATTTGATCTGAATCCATAGAATTAGAATAAACACACAGTGAGAGAAAATGCCAGTAATAACTGCTGACCCTTGACTTTGCCAGTTGTGTTCTTGGAGGGTATTCATTGCAGGTGCTCTGATTTCACCTCTTTTTACCCAAGTGGGGAAGCCCAGCCTTGCTGTTCCTGTGTGCACAGAATTGAGGAGCACTGTCTCCACAGGTGATCCTAAAGAAGCTCCAGTAGGAAAGAATAAAGGAAAAATTACAATTCATGTATAGTCAGGAATAAAGAAGAAGCTTCAGCCTGGGGCCAAACATTCTGTTCATAAGTTTCATGCCCTTCTAAAAGGTAAGAAATATGGGGTGGGGAGAGAATCTTTGTCCTCTTTGTGCCTTCAGATGGTACAGGAAGAGCACAGGGAGGTCTCTGTCCCTGGATGTGGCACTCAGTGCCATGCTCTGGGTGACAAGGAGGTGTCAGGTCACAGGCTGGACTCAGTCATCTCAAAGGTCCTTTCCAACCTCATTCGTTCTGTGATTCCATGAAATGCAGGACCCCAACACCCTGATTTTCTCTGCCTCTTTTGTGAATGTTCCTAGCACTTCTAAAAGAGTCCTAGCAATAGAAAAATAAAGATACCTCTTCCCTCTGCTTTGTGCTGCAATCCCAAAGGGATTTCAGAGGCAGAGGGAGGGGATGGGCATCTTTTAAACTGTGCCCTGCCAGGCCTGGGAGAGGCAATGCCTCTCTCCTCCTGCTCTGTGAGGTGATGCTGTGTGTTCTGCAGGGACCATGGCTTTACCACCAGCATTTTAGTGAGCCAGGGGAATATTTCAGCCTTACAAATTCTTCAGAGCTGTGCAGGGAATGCTCAGGGACGCTCTGATGTGGGTCATTAGGTGACTGCAGCAAAAATTAGGGGGCTCAGAGCTGTCAGACAGGCAATTTTTGCCCCTCAGGACAGCTCAGGAAGGGGCAGAGGGACTCTGGAAATGTAGGCCAGAGGGACAGGGAGTTTTTCCTGCCAGGGAGATGCCCTGGGGTGTGAGCTGTAACTGCAAGGGGCTGCTGGCTGAGAAATTCCGATTAGAAGCAGCAAGTTTTTGCACAGTGGGAGCCAGGCCAGGGCTGAAGCAAGATAAGGGCAGGAATTTGCAGGCAGAGCAATTCAGGGCTGGGAGGGAAGCAGTGGTGGAGACCTGGCTGCTGAACAGCAGCTTAGCTCTGCTTCAGGTGCCATGAGGAAAAGGGAAAAGGCTGAGCTGTGTGAAGGGAGATGCCACAGCCCCAGAGGCCTGGAGTGCTGTAACAGCACATGTCCCTTGCATGCAAAAGCAAGGGGACTCCTGACAAAAATTAATTGGCACAGCACTTTTTATTTTAGAGATGCACCACATGAAAATGCTTAATATTCTGCTGGAGTTTCTAGTTGGAGATGTTTCTTCTCCTGTTTGCTAGAGGGACTGGGTAAGGAGACAGAACCTGCCTCAGTTGCTTCTTGTTAGGCTCCTCCAAACACAACCAAGTTGCCTTCCCCAACTATTAATAAATATAATTTTTATTTTGCATAGCACTTTCATGCTCTGTAAATAGATTTATTTAAATATTTCTGGTTTAGGGAAGGTGGAGACTGACCTTTAAGGAATTCATTGAATTTTTCCCCCCTGTAGCTGCTCCTGCTGGTTCTGTAAGAACTTGGCCACGTCTTTTGTTACAGTGGGAAATGTGTTCTTGCTACACCTCTGCCTCTCAACAGAGCAATTTAGAACAGGTAACTAAAATGATAACTTTTCCCTGAGAGTATTGGTGAGCACAACAAAAATACAGGGGTGGCAGGTGTAGAAAAAGAGAGAGGAGAGGGGCAGCCATGCAGGGGAGGGAGGCAGGAATCTGCCAAGGCTCTGAAGAGCTGTGGCCCAACCTTAACTTTTACACTATATCTTTGGAAAGAAATGAGATGAGGAGTTTAACACCGAGGTACAGCAGCCAGGAGGTTTGTAAAGAAGAATCTTTTGAGGAGTCTGATAAAATAGAGGTGCCTGGGTTTGCCTCATGGTGGTTCTTGTGGAGTTTTCCAAGGGTGAAAGGAAAGGCCCTGTTTTTTCCTGCAGCAGTGGGATCCCAGTGGGAATGGGCTGTTGAAAGGATGTAAACTACAAACCTGCCAGCAGGAAGGCTTGGCTTTTTAAACATTGTGGTGGTAAATATGGATGAGATGCTGCAGTGCTACAAAAAATTGTTCTGCTGCACAAAAATGACAATGAGATCTATGGGGAGACTGAAACACCATTTCCCTGGATTCTAGGAAAATGTCTAAAATGTCTAAATGTCTAGAAAATGAGCCACAGAGTATTTGACAAGTAATGCAGGTTAATTTGGAAGTTGAATTCTTTCCCAAATGAAGAATATTATTGTTGATCAGTAAACTTTACAGAGATGACATTTTAATTTATCTCAGTGTATCTCTGAGGCTTAACTTCATCTTATTCTTGATACCAATTAATGAATTGTTCACTCTGTGGCAGTGGCTCACTAGAAACTGGATATCTGCAGAAGCCCAGCTCACAGGACAATCTGTTGCCTTCAAAGTCAGATAATAACTCCTTCACTAATTGATGATGACACCTTCACAACACACCTGTCCCTGCCATGTGCAGATTGTGAGATGCCACTGAGGAGTGGTACTTAAATTTTTACACCTCTTTTTGCTAGGGGAAAAAAAAAAAAAAGAAAAACAAGTCCAAAAGATGAGATAAAAAACAACAAGGTTTTAGCCCAAAGAACAAAATACTTTTTCTCTTAGAATAGGTCTGTAAAGTATTGCCTTGCTGGGGGTTTATGGTGTTTTCTGATCTGGTGGAGATTTTAATTGCTCTTAAAACAAATGTGGAGTGCCAGCTTGGAGACAAGAGTGTTTCATCAAGGTGCAAGCAAGGCCTGTAGCAGAGCATGTGGGCTGTCACTGCCTGTGGAGGCTCACAGCCACCTGTGGCCACCTGCCTTCTCTCAGCAATATGCCACAGTACCTGGGGCTGCTGGTCCTGTTGTCAAAATAATCTGTTTATGTTTTGTTAGGCTCTTCTCCTAATTTTGTTAACATGGTTTGGGCAATTAAGTGGAAGAAAGAGAGTATGATTCATTAATAATGTCAGATCCAGGGCAGTCTGTAAAGAGGATTGATTGCATATTTAACTGATGCAAATCACTGGAGTTAAATTCAGCTCTGCTCAAGTTACCTCTGACTTTCTTTTATCTCTGCTTGACACATTAACAATATTTTTTTTTTTTCCCTTTTATGAAGAGAGTGCCTTTGAGAAGAGCAGCTATCCTCCAAGCCAGTGGCTCTCTTGGCTGGGCAGCAATCCTGCCACACAAATGTAGTGCCTGAGCCTGAGCACTGCAAGGAATTCATGGCACTCTCACTGCTGGGCTTGCACACAAGCAGGATCTTTTCCCTGTCTGGGCAAGAGAGGGAAGCTTTCCCTTCCAGGGGCTGGCAGACCCTGAATATTGTTCATTTACTGTAACATGAACATTCCTATTAACTTGTTTCTCCTTCAGCACTGGATGTCCTGGCTCTGAGTGTTAAATAATCTGTAGTTAGTGACAGATGATTCTCATGTGTTTAGCAGAGCAGTTTGAAATCCAAATTTGGTTTTCAGTCTGAGCAGGGAAACTTCTGGTGCTGGAGTCATAGACAGCCAACAAGGTAGGTCTGAAGACTTCTTTCAAACAGACAAGAGGGGCTTTCTAACCATGGAAGTGTCAGCTCACTTCATTCTTGCTCCAGGGTGGGAAGGATGCTGCAGGTTTTGCAGACTCCTGTGCTGTTGGTGATGGGGATGGTGCCCCCAGATCCTGCCTGTGCTTTACAGCAGTTTCTGTGCCATGCTGTGTGAATTCCTGCTGCAGACACTCCCTGTTTTCTCAGGCAGACACAGCGAGGATGCTCAAACTCTTCAGACTCGAGGAGCACCTGTCTCTGCAAGGAAACTGCCTTGCATGACCCAGATTCTGCTTTTTGCCAGTTTTCTCCCTCAGTGAGTGTCACTGGATCTGGGTTTCACACTGGTGGCTGCTCAGCTGCTGGGGTGAAGCTTTTTAACTCTTCATCCCTGGAGCACAGCTCAGACTGGGGACACCAAATGACAGCTCCTCCTCTGGCACCACCTTTCCATTCAGGGTGGAGGTCAAGGGGGGGTCCCAGGAATCACCTGATCCCCAGCCTCCACTCCCCTGCACTGGCTGCCTTCCTGGCTTTTCGTTTTTTCTTTTTAATTTTGCTGGTGGGATGTGCCCAGCCATGAGCTGCCAGGCTTTGTCTGTCCTGAGTGAAAGGAAAGGCAGGGAGGTGTCTCTACAAACACTCTGTGGCCCTGCTGGTAGATAAAGCCAGGCACTGAGAGGTGAAAGAAGCATAAATTCCACAGCAATTCCACCAACTGGCACAAGCTGTTACTTACCCAAGGCTGTGCTAAATCCCTGGATTTAGAGAGAAAAAAGAACAAAGACACAAGGAAAAAGAAAAGGGGGGTACACATTAGAAGGGGGTCTGCATTAGGTGATTCTGGAAGTCTCTGCCTCTCAAGTGGGGAAAGGGAGAGGGAAATGTGGCCGGGAAATTGGGAAAAAAAGGAGGTTGCATCTTCTAGAAATCTATGAGATCCCATGGGAAATGCCCGTGGCCTCTCCCTTTACTTGAACAAAGTTACAGGACTCCTCTGTCTCCTTTTCAGACACAAACCTCTGGCGTTTGTGGATTTTCCTGAGCTGCTCATCTGAAGCAGGTTTGCCCCTGGCCTCAGGACAGGCCGTGTCTTGCTGGCAAAGCCCTGCTGCTTTTATTGTTCCTGTCTGGGTTCCCAGAACTGTAAAACACTCATGGAAAGAAAAGAGGCTATTGAGTGAAGAGTGTGTCCTTTCCTCTTGCTTTATTTCCTTTTCACCCTGTGCCTGCCATCTTCATCTTTAGGAAATTGCCTACTTATCTCCCAAACATAGCTGCATTCTTTGCTGAATGTCCCTCTTCAGCAACTTAGTTTATATGGAAATTATCCCGTACAGGAAATAATTTACCTTTAATTATCCTCTTCTTACTTTTGAATTGTTTTCTTGTGGGCTTCCCCCCCACCCCATCTCTTAAAACAATGAGGCTGGAGACTGCTGACACCCAATAGCTTTGACAAACTGAGTGTCAGCCTGACATGCTCAAAACCATCTGCTTTTTTGGATGGGTAATTCTGGCCAGGGTTACTTCCAGCTGCAGCCCGAGATTGTGCTGGGGAAATCAAGAGCAGCAGGGAATTCAAATTCTTGTACAATACAACAGTACCTTTTTGGAGGTAGCACTAAAATGGGCAGCCTGGTTTTAGTGGCTCAGATTGGAGTTTGGGTTTTTGAGACCATAGTTAATTTTTCCCAGTGAAGTGCTGATTTATTTTTTTAGCCCTAATCAGAATGGGGTAATTTGTGATGTTAAAAATCAAAGGCACTGGAGGAGGCTACAGTACTTCTATTTCCAAATATTGCTGCTATCAAGACCAGACCCTCAGGCAGCTGTTAAAGGATTTTGTGGGGGTTTCTTTTATAGTGCAGCTTTTATTGGAGAGAGACCCTCCATAAAGAGCAGTCCTGAGAGAGCTGTGCTTGCCATGGCTGACACAGAGAGATGGGGCTGCAGCCTCTGTGATCAGCAGGAAGGCCCAGGTTCCTCTGTGTCCCACCCTGACACATAACCAGGGGTGTGCAGAGCTGCAGCCCTGCAGGCTCACTCCCTGACTTGCATTGCAGCACTTCAGAGAGGGTTGTAGACAACCAGGGGAGCACCCCCAGGACATTTATCACAGAATAAAAACCCATCTTCCCACAGATCTTGTCCTGCTTTGAAGGAAATGCAGCAGAAAGCTCAGACAAGCAAAGCTCAGACGAGCAGAGAGAGGAATTTGGGAGGAAATGTGGTAATAGTAAAGAATTATGTATTTGTACACTGTGTCAGGTATACAATGAATAGTTAAAGAGCATCAATTAACTTTGTTCTGTTCCCCAAACCTACCATTAGTTACTGCTCTGAAGATAAGATTGCAGCCTCTGGGCACTGTAATGCTTGGAACTCCAATGTATGGCTGCTTTCTAAAAACAAATGCTTTTCCTAATACCTTTTGAGTTGATGTTTCATAATTTCTGTAATGTGGATATTGAGAGCAAAATAAGTTGAAATTTGGATTCCCAGTTTGATTTGTCTTAGCCCTACCTCTCTGAGTTGCTTCATTTCCCTTCTTAGTTCAGCTTCCAGGTGTGAGTGTGAAAAGGCTGCTTAAATCAGGCCCAAGAATCTGGATTGGGGCATCTTCTACAAATTGTTTGAGATGATCTTCTCTTCTGAGTGTATCAGAAATGGGAGGTGGCAGGGACTATCTAATTCAAAGCAATTAAAGCCTGAAATATTGTGGGCTTGGATGGGGAGGCAAATCATTGGGAACCAGGAGCTCAGCAGGGTCAGGTATGGGCAGGGGTTCTGTGCAGAAGGCAGAGCCCTATTATTCACCTTGGCCAGCAGGTACAGAATGAAATCTGCTGGTTTTAGCCAGGAAAATGTAGGTGAAGCCTTTAAATCAAGCTTTGAATGTGTTTTGTCCAACAGCCAGGCAGTAACACCCTGCACTGTGCAGCTGCAAGGAGGCTGCTGCTGCTCTGCTTCCACAGCACAGTGACAGTGCCAAGTGCAGCTCTTGCACAATGAACAATTTACCCTCACTGGGCTGCCAGTTAAACTCACAAAGGTTTGCATGGAAGGACAACACCAAGGGGAACTTCCACACGAGTGGAAAACCAGAAAATCTAATAACATCTGTTTATTTAGGAGAGAGTGAGGTTTTTTTATCCATGTAGGATGCAGTCCTGGTGATGGGTGCACCAGAATTCCTGGTGTTTCCTGCAGCTGCAACTGGAGAAAGTTAATTTAAAACAGAAAACAAAACAAAACAAAACAACAACAATAAAAAAAAGCAAAAAACCCCCCAAAACCCCCAAACAAACAAAACAGAAAACAAACAAAACAAAACCAAAAACAAAAACACTCCCACAAAAAACAACAACCAAAACCAAAGCAAACCAAACCAAATCCCAAAAAAACCAAAACAAGAAAACCCAACCAACCAACCAAAAAAACACACCCAAAACAAAAACAAAAACAACAAAAACAAAAGCAAAAAAAAAAAGGGAAAAAAATTAAAAAAAAAAAATTAAAAACACACACACACAAACACACACACACACACAAAAAAAAAAAAAAAAAAAAAACAAACCCCACAACAAACACAACAAAAAAAAAAAAAAAAAAAAAAAAAAAAAAAAAAAAAAAAGAAAAAAAAGAAGGGTTGCAATAAGGAAGTGCCAGAAGGAAGAGAAATGAGAATGGGAGAATGGCAGGTGTGGATGATCTGTGCATTAGCAGGTTACCACAATCCTGGCACAGCCACCTGCAGCTTTTCAGGACACTTGATCAGAAAAAAAAAAGGGACAGCCTGCACAGGGAGCAGTCCACACATGGGTAAGAGCAGAAAACTCTCTTTCAGATACTGGGAGAAGGAGATAAAGGACAGTAGTGAAGCAGAAAGGTGAGCCAGGATGTGTGAACACACCTTGGTGCTGGCTGCCCCACTTGCACTCGTGAATTTTAGTGCTTGTGACAAAATTGCTGGGCTGGGCTTTGTTTTAAAAGAAAACAATTTATAAACTATAAGTCAAAGACAAATTCATTACTTTGTGGTGTACAGGACCAGGTTAACTGATGGAGGAGAAAGCAAATTGGATTGGGGTGTGGTGACTTTCGTGGAGTTTTGTTTCTTTTTAAATCTTTCCTGTTGGGTTTCTCCCCATTCCTGCTTGAGGCATGTAAAGCAGCTCTGGTTTAAGAGCCTCCTGTGAAGGGGCTGTAGCTTTGGGAGCAGGTCAGACTGCTGGATTTCCCAGTCTCAGAGGTTATTTAGGAGGAGCACCTCTGCTCTGAACTGCACTGCAGACACAACAGCAGGTCTCAGTTGGCAGCTTGGCATCATTAACCATAAAGTATAACCCTGGGCTTGGTGTGACAGTTTTAATCAACTTCCCCCTCAAGGTCACCCTTGGCTTCTGAGTTATGGGAGTCCCAAAACCTGCTGTGATTTATTTTGATGAAGAGAAGTCAGTCCATGTTTTCTGACAGTTTGGCTGTTCTGTGATCTGTAACTACATTGCTTCTAGAACTGAAAATACACTCAGGACAAATACATGTGGATGGACAGCTCAAATAACAGCAATCCATCTTAGCAAATGGCATTAGTTCTCTTATTGCTGCTTTCAGCTGGCTTGTCCCTTCATAAAAGGAGAGGCTCATTACTCCCACAGGAAGCTCAGAAAAAATCACTTTTCTCAGAAAACCCATTGGCTTTCTGGTACAGCACTTAGATGGTTTGGGAAGTGACAAAGGGATTTGTACAGATTTTTGGGCAGCTTGAGTCAGAGTGAGGAGGAGGAGCTGGGTGCCTGACCTTGCTCTGTCCACTCAGCCTGAATGCTACGAAATTCAAACCCATTTGTATCTGCTGGTTTGCCTGGTGTTCCCATTCCCATGAGCAGGTGTGGCAGGGATCAGAGGATGCCTCAGGAATGGTACATGGCTTGTACCAAAATGAGCACAGAGTGGCTGCTGTGGTGACAACCTGTGGAGTGTTAGGTGTGGGTTATAATTGTGGGAGAAGGATGAAACTCAGGTTCACCCTGGTGCAGTTCTGATGTGGCTGAATATCAGGGTTGTGCCTGGTGGGATACCCAGCATGGCTTAAGGATGGTGGGTGGCCTGGGGGTTCTGGAGCTGATCTCTGCAGACAGGACTTGCTGCTCTGCCCACAGGCAGGGTGATGGAGTGACCTCCCAGCCAGCCTCCAGCAACAAACAGGAGCTCTGCAGACAGGGCTTTGCAGTCCTAGGGACTCTCCCACAGGGTTCCTGCTCTGCACAAACAGTTTCTAAGCTGGCATGTGCTGGTTAACTTCCTGGGCAGAAAACCCAGCAGCTCCTGAGGGTTCTCCCTTTTGGCATCTGCTGTAGACAGAGGTGTTGGCCAAACTGTACAGAGGTAACTTTAAATATTCAGACAAAACTGCTCAGTAGGAGTGGTCTTGTAGAACAGTCTTTGTTCATGGTTAAGAAAGTTATGAGATGGTTTGTACATAATTTAAGGTAACGAGTAGCTGTGGATTGTGCCCATGCTGGAATAGGCACCCACATGTGCCTGTGGGGTGTAAGAACTGTCCAGAATGGTTCAGGGAGCTTTATCTCATCTGCCTGAAGGCATCTTAGCCAGGGCCCTTGCAGTGGAGGCACCCATCAGTACCTGGACTGCAGCTGACCATCCTGTTCAAGAGGTTTTGTTCTCTAAAGAAGCATTACCCCACACAAACCACACCAATCAATTAATTCTTTCAGCAATTGTCTGTGCCAATGCAGCAACACCCACTCAGCACAAGTGGGAGGCTTCCACTGAGTTGTTTCCAGTGTCACCCCTTTACTGATTCTTCTTCAAAGAGCTGGAAGAAAGCCCTGATATGTCAGTGAAGGATGTCAGTAATTGTGACGAGTGTAGAGCTCCAAGTTTCCCAAAACCAAAGTCCCTGTTGGCTGGTACATCTTTCTGGCTGGGGTTATTTCCAGGCCAGCAGCAGTGTGGGCAGCAATCCTGGGAGCAGGAAGCTGCAAGAGGCAGAAAGTCTGGCAAAGACACAAGAGCTGCTATGGCTACACCTGGAAAACATCTGGAAAACACACGAGCTCTTCAGTGAAAACTACCCAGGTAACGAGGTTGGGTAGTCAGCACAAAGCCTGGATTACAGCTTAAAAAAAGGATTGGAGTGTGTGCTCTCTGCTCTGCTATTCCTTGCAATAAGCCTTTTATTTACAAAACAATTTCAGACAACAATACCTGGCTGATTCAGGTGGTGTTTCAGGATCTGGATGAAGTCAACAGCTTGCCTTTGCCTGTTTGTCAGTGGATGAGGGCAGGCTATTTGCTGTAAGAAGTTGAGATTGAAAGAATGGAGGTGATGCAGGCAGACTGCCATCTTTCTCCCATTATCTATATTCACTAGAGCTAAAAATAGGTGTTGTTGCTTCCACTTCTAATATTTGGTATATTCAGTGCTCCATGATCCAGCCAGCCAAAGTGCTACTTTATTGAAAGGAGGCAAAAGCCCCCTTCAGATAAAGTGCAGCTTAAAATGATTGCCTCTGCCTTAGCATTGGCCATCATGTCTCCCACGTTTCCCAAAATTCTTCACATTAAAAGATTAAAACTTTAAGCAGAGGGTGACCTTTTATAGGCATGTTTCTGCTTATTACTCCCACTGAGCTCATCATTGCAAGAGCTTTTCTGTTGATTGCTGTGGCCACTCTGAAAGGGGTCTTCTGAGGCTCTGCTCTTCTGCCTGGACCCTTTAATGAAGGTATTTCATCTTTTTCTGGACTCCTACACACAAATAAAGAAGCAGTAGAATTCATACTTTTAAGTAACAGGCGTGGGCCAAACAGTCTTACTTTTACAGGCAAAATTACTGCCTTTTCTAGGGAAAGGGAAAGATTTTAAATTTTAAAGGTTTTTATGGATTTTTTTAGTATTGTTTTTCCCCAGGCTTATTTACAGACTGCAACATTGAGAAGCCTTTGCTACTGGTTCTGTAAAGTAAGGAAAAGATTTTAAATTTTTAAGTTTTTTTTTGTCCTAGGCTGGTTTACAGACTGCAACACTGAGAAGCCTTTATTACTAGTTCTGTAAAGCCTGTTGCAATGAAGAACCTCACCTTTGTTGCTTCCTGGCTGGACCAAAATACTTGGAAACCAGCTGTGCAGGCTGTCAAGGCTTCTCTTTGCACTTTTCGGGTGGCTGCTTTGTGGGGCTTGGCTGTCCCTGCCATCACTGTGGGGATTTGCTGCTCCCATCAGAGACCCAGTGATTATTGGAGATGTGGGGCTTTCTTAGGGCAGGAGGCTGTTTTTAGGGTGGTGCCCCTGGGGATGTTAGGAAAATATATCCACAAACACCAGAGGTTTATGTCCTAAGAGGAGACAGAGGAGTCCTTTTACTTTATTGCAATAAAGAGAGAGCCCATGGGGCATTTCCCCTGGGATCTCTCACATTTTTGGAGGGTGAAGCCTCCTTTTTAATCCCAATTTCCCTCTCTCTTTCTCCCTTGACTGAGGTATTTGAGAGGTACAGACTTCCTGGAACACCTAATTGCTAAGATTCCTTTCTAATGTCTAACCCCCTCCCCTGAATTTTTTTCTTTTAATTCCTGGAATTCATGGTTCTTCCCATTGCTACTGTCATCTCTCAATATACAATTTCATTTCTCAGCAGACCCACAGTTGGTTTGTAAAGACAAATCCCCCTCATTCCGTTCATCAATCAGTGGAATCCTTCCCATTGTTTTTCCCATCTCTCAGTGCTGGTTTTATCTACCAGCAGACCCACAGCTTGTTTGTAAAGACAAATCCCTCACTCCAAACAGCTGGTGCAGAGTGTGGTGTTCTCTGCTTTTCTTGCAGGAGTGGTAGCTCAAAATCCAGCTGGCTGTTCTCACAGACAGTGATGTATTAGATTGGTATGAACACATACAGAAGTCTCTTGGCAACCCAAAAACTATCACTTCTAACACTTCTTCTGAATAGTCTTTCTCCAGGCAGTATTTTATTGTCCAACTTTTAATAAAGTCTTGTGAAGAAGCAGTAAAGCAGAATGTGAAGGAATTGCCTTCACCAGGATATCAAATATGTAAGAAGCAAATTGCAGCTGGCCCAATGCTTCAGTTTGACAGTTAAGCTATATTGTAACAATAAGTGCATGTGGGCCATTCACTGATGGTATTGTAGCTGTAAATTAAACTGCATTAAATCCTCAAGCATCCAGTGGGAGATTTTTCCCATCTCTTCTCAATATGCAGAGGAGTTTGGTCCAATTAATTTTTCCAGAATAAGAATTATGAAGGATCCTAGTAGTGCTTTTTTGAATAGATTTCACCAGTGGCTAGAGCTTCAGGATGCAGTGTCCTGAAGAATCCCTCTGGCAATATCTGAAAAGAAACATCAGTGTCACGTTCTTTCTATTTTTAATGCCCTTCACTATGGAAACAGATCTATGCTTCTCTGCTGTCTGTCCATCTCCCCAGTAATTCTGAACTGCTGGATGACATAAATCAAATGTGACAGAGGTAGAGGTCTTAAAAGATAATTAGCTTCCTGCAAGTTTTTGTGCAAGTTACTGTCTGGATGGAGAGGAAATTCTACTTTTGTGCCTTTATAAACTTGGTCTGGAGCGTGCGTTGAACCTTTACCATGGGAATTTAATGAATTTAAAAAGAAAGGAATTTAAATTCCCTAGTCTAAATAGGGGTAATACTGCAACTGGAGCAAGTTAAAGCTGTTTCTGTCATTTCCAGCACTTGCTGAGCTGTGTGCTTGTGCTGAAGGAGCTTGGACCTGGGCAGAGCAAGCACAGTGACTTTGCTCTTGGTCAGTGCCAAAAGGTGTTAATTGAGCTTTGGCTCTAAGGAATTACTTTTGGTTGAAGCTGCTGCAGCTGCGCAGAGCAGGATCTCAGTGTGGCCACCCTCCCAGGCTGGGAGTTCTGCTGGTCAGGGCGCCTGGGAAGGTGTGGGGCAGGGAGGCCAATTTTGTTTATTTAACTGCTGTATTTTGGGGTGTAAGCTCGTGCACCCCTGCAGTACTGCTGGATCATGGGCTGAACACCTCTGCTCGTATCCATTTTCATTCCCTAGTGTACCTAGTGCCCACTGCTGTGTTTCAGACCTGTCTGAGGTAGAATGAACTGCTTTGGGGGCCTTTTGCAATCAGGGTCCCTGTTCACCCCCCCACCCACAATTCTGACATTACCCACTGTCCCGAGAGAGTGGATTTCCTGCCCAGTTTCTCCTCCAGACTGTGTCTACATCCAAGTGTAAACGGTGGGATGGCTTTCTGATTTTCCAGTGCTATCATTTTGATGAGCTTTTAATGATTTCTTAGCCTAGCTGCTGTTTTGAATGCTGTTCAACCCATTTTTAAAACATTGTGCAACAAAGTCTTAAACTGGCTACTTTTACAAGCATGTCCTAGATCTGCATTTTCTCTGAGTTCTTTGCCTGTCTTTTGTACACACCTGAGTAGAAGAAATCCCAACAGGGACACATAAAAAACCCCCAGTTCTTATATTCAACCTTTTTTTTTACAGCACAAAAATAAAGGAATGCTGGCTGATGAGAAGGAACAGGCTCAAAAAGAGTTTGGGAAACAGTTTTGATGAGAGATAAGTGATGTGGAGCATTTTCAGTCCTGGGAGATCATCAAGGCAAAGGGTGGCAGGGCTCAACCTCTTAGAGACCAAAAGCAGCAGAAAAATGTAACATTTCTTGCTGCAGCAGGCAAATCAAATGTGCAGAGAAATTAGGATGAAAAAATGTTAAATATTCCTGAAGGTAAAAATAGCTTTTTGGGGGCTTTTTGTTTGTTTTCTTTTGGGTTGGATTTAGGGTGGTGGTTTTTTTTCCTGAGATTTGGAAATTTGGGTTTTTTTGGTTGATTGGTTTTGCTTTAGGATTTGTTTTTGTTTTTTCTTTAATCTTCCTCCCTTCTAAAACAAACTATCTGGAACTTCATGGGGTGTTTTTTGCTGCTTCTGGTGGGATCATTTTAGTTGTCACTGGAAGCTGTTTATGGACATGTGTCACCTGTCCCTGCTGAGTTTATCTCAGCCATGTTTGTAATACTCAAAGTCATGCTTAAGGATGAGCACAGAACTTTGTAGGTTTTCTGCTTTATATTAAAATATTTTAGGAGTAAACATAATACAAATGCTTTGGAAATTGGGTAAATTAATTCATTCTCAAGTTCCAGGGAGGACCAAGGCCTTGATCCTGCAATGGAATTCACCCCTAAAGAGCTCATGGCAGCATTAGGATCTGTGATTTTATAAAACTCTTTCTTCTTATTGGGAAGGTGTCTTAAAAAAAAAAAAAAAAAAAAATCTCCAAGTAGATTGGATAGCTCTTTAAAATAATTGGCTGAGTATTAATTTCTGTGGTTCACTGCAATTATGTTAATTATGGGGAACTCATTAGGCACTAATGTAAATATTAGAACCCTTCCTGTAACATTCCCTGTAATTTAATGCTAATTCACAGAACCATTATTAAACTGTTAATAGCCAGGGATGGAACCCGTTCAAGTACATAACACCTCACACAGCCAGCAAAGCCTTGCAGGAGGGGAGGAACAGGGGTTCCAGTCCACACACACCTCTGAACACACAGCCAGGAGCTGCTGGCAGCCTTCCCATCACCAATTAGAGGGGACTCAGAGCAAATTCTCTGGGGTTTCTTGGTGTCTTGGCTGACCTGGCCTCTCCAGTCCCCATGAGACCCCCATGAATGTTGGTTCTGTGGCTCAGTTACTGCATAACTTTGGGCCTGATGTCATCTGTTTGGAAACCCAGATGATTACATCTCCTACATAATTTTAAAATCTAGCATGCTAGCAAGGGCAGTGTCCCAAACTTGTGTTTATTTTGTATCCATGCACTTTAGATTTCAATAGTCCTGTTCACATACACATCATGATGTTGTCTGATTCAGCCTGTAGTCACTTGAAAATGCTGGTGCAAGAGGGGATGACCTAGTTGTTTTCCATGAAATATTCACATCTGTTATTTTCTTATTCAAGGGGGCAAAAAGGTAGAAATTGAATCAGTTTGAAATAACTGGGTGTGGGACATTAAATTCCAGGTTTTGGAAAATGCTCTATTTGAATATAAAGCTTTATATTCTGAAGTGACAAAAGCACAACCCAAAATCAGTGCTGAAGTGAGATCTGGCTAGAATTTATCAGCTTAAACTGTTGTTCTGAAGAATTCTATGTAGCTGCTGTCAGACGTCTGGAAGGGATTTAAATCCAGGAATCTTGGCTGCCTGGAACTGTGCTGGGGGTGCCTTGGCAGGCCTGGAGGGCTGCACCCAAACCTGCCTGGGGTGGGGACTCTGGGTGTCTGTCTGATCCCTTAAGTTTTTTCTGTTCTGCTTTAGTGTGCAGCTCTCAGCTCCATATTCAGAGTTACTGAGTTCCCTTCCCAGGGCAGTCAGACACAACAATTCTCTCCAGCCCAAGATTCAGGGACAATCCTTCCCAAGATTCAACCAATCCTTCACAAACAATGGCAAAAAGAGGAGGCCGAGCAAGGAGGATGGAACTGCATCATCCCAAGTGATTCATTGGCCACTTCCCCTCAATCTGCAAATGGAGCAGAACTGATCAAAGTGTGGAACCCCGTGGGCAAAGCCCCTTTTCTGTGCCCATCCTGAGGCCCATCCTGGCAGGGGCTGCAGCCGGGCTCTGCCATTGCCAGGGTGGGGCCTTGGGAGGCCTTGCAATAAATAAATCCCTGCTTTATTCCTCTCCTTCTGCCTGCCCTCTGCTCCAGCTCACACCGATCAGGCACCTTGTCCCCATCCCTGCCCTGTGGAGCTCAGGGGGAAAGAGCTGTGCTGCTGCAGGGAGGTCACTCCCAGCCTTCCTGTGGCTCCTGCTTCTACAGTTTGCTGCTGAATATGTTTTTATTTTTGGTATTTGGCTGAGGGAAGCACCTGAATTGACCTGCCTGAGAGTGTGAATTGATATCCCTGGTGTCCTGCACGGTGCTGAAGCCACCAGGCAGTGGCAGTTTGGGCAGGAGCCACCTCCACGTCCCCTTACTGAAGGGTTTGGCAGTGGTGGTCTAAATATAGGAAAAGAAAGAGGGAAGTTGCCTGCAAGGTTAGGAATGTGGGTTCCAGGAATCAATTCAGGGTAATTTATATATTCTCTAAAATGATTTTGTTTAAATTCTCGTTGTTGCCATCCCCCAGACACCCAGAGTTCCTCAGTCTCCCATCCAGGAGGAGCACAAGTGGAACCTCAGCACTAACTTTTCTCCCCTCTAGAAACAAAGTCACAGTCTTGCTGGTTTAATAAACATAGAATTAAAGGAACAGCATTTCAAACCATTAAAAGAAAAAAAAAAAAACTTATTTTTTAAATTTTCATTTAATGATCAGTTTGAAATGACTTTGTGTACCATCTTTAACAGCACCATCTGGTGGCTCTCAGGTAATGTTGACATTAGCCACGGCCAGAGCTGTTTCTCACATTATTACAGGGTGAAATACTTGCTTTGTTTTATTATGAATGCCAGAGGAGGCGTGTGGATTCTGTATGGGTAAACATGGCAAAAATACATAGATTTGACAAAAGCATTTTGCTGAAATATATGGGGTAAAATAGGGCAGAACTCCAGGCCTGTGTGTGCATAAATATTTGAGTACTAGAAGAGCAATATTTTCTCATTCCTGTAATATGTTTAAAGATGCCTACTTACCATACAAAATCTATTATTAAAGATTATTTTATATTTGCTTCTAATCTTCTTACATGTATGTGGAGTCAGGAGAGATCAGCAACGTCACTGATTGGAAGAGCAGGCTGCTGAGCAGCATGGGGAATTTATAATATATCGGGGGCTTAGGAATGTGAACTTTCATTTTGATTTACTCAGTCTCAGCAAACAGAGAGGGGTAGATACCACAGCAGTGAATGAGGATCCACATTCAGCCAGTGAAGCCTTGCAAGACAACCAAAAGCAGAATCTCTTTCTGCTCTGAGCCTTTGTGTGGCACACAAGACTGAAAAATGGTTCCTGGAGCTGATGGCCATAGGAACACCACTTGATTTTCTGCACAGGAATTTCAGAGTGGCCAAAATATCCTCGTGGGGCTTCTCCCCCCAGCTGGAATCACACCAGTGTTCAGTGTGCTGCTTTTCATTAGTGATTTATGAGTGGCAATAAGTGTAAGGTCACATGGGTATTGATCTTTGTTCTCACCATAGCAGCTGATGATGCTGCATGGAGCTCCTGTTTATATTTTGGTCTCTGTGCTGTCTCAAAGATCCATTTCCCTCAGTGTTAGGTGATCCCTCTGGCTCAGTATGTTGTGGGTAATTATGGCTTGTACAACAAGCCTTGGCATCAGCAGCTTTGCACTGCCTTCAACTAACCAGAAGCAGAATTTGTGCCTGGCTGTTTGTAAGGCAGGAAATGTTGACATTAGCTATGGCTAGACTAGTTTCTTACATTCTTACATTATTATTTGTTAAGCAGTTCACTCACAGCTCCCAGGACAGAACCCTTTCCAGAGCAGAGCTTCCCTTTTGCCTTCCCTTTGCTTTGTCCTCTGCTTGCTAACACGAAAAGTAAACACGACCTGGAAAATATAAACTCAAGTGTTACAATTTCCAGTTATTATTTCTGAGGAGTGTAGATTATTTTAAAAAGAAAATCTGTTTTGAATTTGTACTGAGAAAGACCAAATTAAATGATGGCAGGAAGCAGTCTGGCACAGTAGGTGGGAGCTAACTGGGGCTAATGGGCACCATTGGCCACATCACTGTTCTCCTCCATGCCTATTCCTGTTACCTGAGCTGTGCTCTCCTCACAATAGCAGGTGTTCTTCTCAAGCTTTCTGCAGATATGAATGCTTTCCAGTATCCTTTTTTTTTTTTTTTTTCACTCTCTTCCTCATTTTGTGTGGCTCACAGTGTTGTGGTGAGCACAATGAGCTGTGTCCTCCAGCAGGTTCAGGTCCCCCCCACACCTCTGATGAATGCAGTGGAATTTTGTATATTCACAGTGACCAGGAAGGCACTTTGCTCTGGTAGAACCTGGGAGCACAGCAAACTGTGGGGAAAAAAAAAAACAACCCTCTGTTTTTTTCCCTCTGAGACAGTGTCTATTTTGTGCATTTCCACTGAGCTTTCTGCTTCATCTCTGGGATGGAAGTGAAATAGCAAGAGATGAAAATAGTGATGAAAATGATGATGAGGATTTATGTGTATAATAATCATCTGCAGATATTAAGGCTTTGCAGCACCCTTTTTCAGAGATATCCACATGAGTCAGTGAGATCTGATGACTTGCTCAAGGTCACAGAGCAAGTTTGTGGCACAGGCAGAAATAGAAATTGCATTTTAAGAGGCAGGACAGTCTCATATTCCTGGGCTTCCTCTCACAAACACTGTTATGCTGAAGCGCATGGCATTGCCTCAGGCCAGGAAGGAAAGGGGAGCACACCCAAAAGTGAGCTTAGCTGTGCATGCTGGGCTTAAAAAACCTACTTTTGCATCTTCAAAATTGCCTTAAATACATTAACTTCAGTCAAATTAACATGCAAAATTTACAGAAATAATGGTTTAGAAGTTATCTGGTTTTTTATGTGTTGGTGAAGAAAGTGTTGAATGCTTACCCCAGGCAGCCCAAAATAATCCCCTTCCCTGGCTGGTGATGGGTTGGATGCTCATGGCTGAGCCTGCCATGATCACAGAGGGGTCAGGATGTGATCCCTGCTCAGTGTGAGCTGGAGCAGAGGGCAGGCAGAAGGAGAGGAATAAAGCAGGGATTTATTTATTGCAAGGCCTCCCAAGGCCCCACCCTGGCAATGCCAGAGCCCAGCTGCAGCCCCTGCCAGGATGGGCCTCAGGATGGGCACAGAAAAGGGGCTTTGCCCATGGGGTTTCACACTTTGATCAGTTCTGCCCCATTTGCAGATTGAGGGGAGCTGCCCAATGAATCCCTTGGAATGATGCAGTTCCATCTTCCTTGCTTGCCCTCCTCTTTTTTATGTTGTTTGTGCTTTTGGGTCTGAAAATCACAACGTTAGGAATAATTCTAAGAGACTACAGAAACCAAGAGATAAAAGTGAGAGTGTCCCAAATGCTTTTACAATATTAAAACAACTCAGCTACAGCTGGGTCACTGCCAGCCTCTTGATAAAGGCTGTGCTTTTGCATTCCAAGCAAAAAAAGACTAAATGACAAAGAATATACTGACTTTTTATATGCAACTGTAGAGGGGAAGAGAAATCTCAGAAAGTATTGAAATTTTTCTTTGAAGAGTCTTTTCCTGTTACTTTCAGACATGAAAGGTAAGAGCAGGGTATGGATAGAGACTAAAGAGCATAAAGGAGTAGTTGAGAGTAGATGTCCACACGTGGAAGTTGCTAGGAATGGAGTGAGAGCAGTGATGGAAATCTCACTCCCACAAAGAGTGGTTTAGGGGAGAATGTTTTGTGGAATTGGTAAGTTTTATTTATACTGAAAAACTTCACAAGTTTTCCACTTCTGAGTGCCTGGCTCTCTCAGGTTACTTATTGCAGATATGAGTAAACTTGGTTGGGTTACTTGGCTGTAGTATTGGACTTCCATCTTGATATCCTTCAAGGCCTTACTGGTCTTCCCTTTACTTAAAGATTCTCAGGTGAGGTGGATTATGAGGTCTGGTTAGGACGCAGAACTGATCCTCTTATACCTTATGAAGTTCCAAGAAAATGTAATGGTCATGTGGAATTTAGGATTTCCACAAGTGCAGTCACAGCACCAGGCAGTTGTGTGTGTTGCCATACCAAGATAAAATTGAATGGAATTGTTTTCCACCAGAAAATGGGCACTTGACCATTCAGGTCAAACTGTGGCCGCACATGCTGCACCACTGACCAGGCACAAACCCTTCCAGCTTCATCAGGTACCTAAATCAATTGGAAATATTTAGTGTTGCTTCTCGTGGCCTCCAGGCATCCACATCCAAGTGCAGCAAACTGACCTCCCAGTGCAGAATGTAAAACATCTCACAGCCCCAGGGAGCAAAGGTGCTGAGTGAAGCAGGGAGTTCACCCTCTCCCTCACATGCACAGTGGGAGGGATGGGAGAATGGGAATGAGAGAAGCCCCAGTAGCCATTAGAACATCCTGCAGATCCTTCAGAACAGGACAGTAAGCTCCCTCAAACAGGAATAACCTTGCTGTTGATTGACAGTCTTTCAACACAAACTGAATATTTAAGGCCAGATGTCTCTGTCCAATCCTTCATATTGATCTCAGGTAAAGAGGATTCTTATTCTTCACCTGGGTTGGGATTACTGAATTCAGATCAGTGTGCTGCTGTGTGCCTGATTTCTAGAACTGCTGGGACACCAAGACAGGTACTCCCTGCTAGCTGTAAGTGGAAATTAAAATAAGAAACACTAGAAAAGTTATTATATCCAGAAAGATCAGGTACAGTAGCATGGGAACTGAATGCCAAAACAC
The DNA here is from genome assembly GCA_013400775.1 of Chaetops frenatus. Classification (NCBI taxonomy): domain Eukaryota; kingdom Metazoa; phylum Chordata; class Aves; order Passeriformes; family Picathartidae; genus Chaetops; species Chaetops frenatus. The sequence goes on along the minus strand of VZTR01008252.1, from coordinate 594,251 downwards.
TGGCTTAGAGCATACATGGCATGAATCATGCCAATTACATGGAGGAAATTACTTAGCCATGTGAAAAAATTATGCCCTGACATTAAAAGCTACTACTTTGTTTTACTTTTTTTCTGGCACTTTATTATTTCTGAAGGCTTAAAGCACTCCAGCCTCATAACTCCCATGATGAGTGTTCTAATTATGAGCATTAAGAATGTTTTCTGATTGTTTTGAGTTAGTAATAACTTGATATGATAAATTCAAGCAGTTCCGAATCCCAATGTGGTGTCTGGCTTTGGAAATACAGTATGTTCTCTACTTTCCTGTGTGAAATAGGTCTGAACAGCTGGGACAAATATTCTTGTCACTAAATTATAAATTACAGCTGTCAAGAACAAAACATCCAGTTCCAGCACTAGAAATAGATTTTTAAGAAGTCTTCCCATTTATCAGTTTAGCCATTGATTATGTGTGTAAGGTCATTGAATCAGAGCAGTAATGAATGGAATTCTTGATTGCTCAAACACCAGACTAAATGCACGCATAGTTTTACATCCAGGAAGTTGGTAATAGCTAAGAATGCCTCAGAGCATTCCAGGAATTAAAGCTGTGTTGTAAACACTTCTTATGTACTCCCTCTCTGATCACCAGGAACAGGTTTGCTGAGTGGGAGGGGAAGATAAATTTACTTCCACGAGCTCCCTACATGTCAGGTTTCAATCTGTCAAGAAAGCAGTCAAATTCCCAATGGTTAGGGCTGCCTTGATGGCTGTGGACTGGCAGGAGATGAGGATTGGGGTCAGACTGAGCCTCCTTGCATGAACCATTGAACTGGCAGCCTTCTTTTCCCTGGTGCAAGAGGCAGGGCTAGGAAGATGGCCAGACCTGTTCCAAAGCAGGTGTGATCTGCCACCACAGCCTGCCGTGCTCCTCAGGCTTGTCTTGAGATGAAATCTGAAATCACCTTGTCAATTTGACCCAATATTTATTTATTTTCAATCTTGCTCCTGATAGCTGGATTTGGACAGTTTTATTTTCCATGTATGCTGACAGCTTTCGNGGGGACTGGCTCCAACCTTTTCAGTTCTGTACCCTTGTTTTCACAAATCTCTGCTAATTATGGTTGGTTTTTTGAGCAGAAGGTTAAGGAGTATCTGCAGGGTGCTTGTGACTCTGCTGTGCTTGCACACTATTCCTGTGCTCAAGATCTCAGTGAAATCATCAATTCAGCCTCTTTTGGATGCCACTCTTCAATGGAAATAACTAAGATGTGCAAGTAAGGCGTTACAGATCCCTTTGGAGAGATGTGCAGTTGGGGAGAGCTATAATAAGAGAAGAAAAATCATGTTCTTCTGCTTGCAGAAATACCTGAAAACCATTTTTCTTAAAGATGTGTCATGGGGTTGACAGCTACTGGTTCTGATGCCTTTTATGATGCTTCCTCCACAGCTCAAGTGTTCTTTCTGGGTCTTGCATGGAAGGCTGCTTGGGGAAGTTTTTTCCAGGCTGAACACTTCCACTCTTTCTTTCTCTGCCTTTCAGTCTTGATCAAACTCACAGGAATCTTTGATTCCTCTGGTGCTGCTCAAGTAAATATGGAAAATCTTAGGGTAGACTCAAGAGGGAGAGGGGGCAGAGTCTTTGCATAAGCTTCTTTCAACAGAAACCCAGAGGCAAAAATCAGCTGTGGAGATCTGATCTGTGGCCTGAAGGTGGCTGTTGTCCCCTTTCTAATGCTCCTCCACAGCCTGTTCATTCTTCATAACTGCAGAATTTGCATTGACAAGGCAAAAATCACTTCCAGAGAACTATAAAAGAACCCACCAGCACAAAAAAACCCCCACCTTATTGCAGCTGAAGTAAGAGGTAGAAACAGATATGTTTCAGCTGAATGGGAGCTGGGGATGGAAAGATGTAAATTGGTAACTCAGCAATCTCTTAAATAAATGAATCCTCTTTCTTTCTGAGGAATATCAATGAGCTTTGTAGTTCCCTTTGCCTTCTCTTCAGTGTATTCAGTAAATACCTGTCTGTGGGCTGCTGGCAAACTCTGCATTCTGTGCTGTAGAGGGAATCCAAAAGTTGTGTTATGAGGATTTTTTTTCTGCCTTTGTTGGAAGAGGAGGCAAATATTCTCTGCACAGATTATTTTCACTTGGAAATTCACTTTAAAAAAAATTGTTTCTGGAGTCAACTCTGCTATTCAAATTGCAAGAAAAGGGGGAAGAATGTTGACCAAATGGGCAAAATGAATTTGTTTAGGAAATTAAGTCTGGACAGAGCATCTCTGTCCAGATGGTATCTCAGCTCAAAAATTCATCTTGAATAACAGAGTATTTTTTATTTCCCTAGCATCCACCGTGAGTGCTTTGCTTTTTGGGGACATAAGGTATGTTTTGAAACCAGAGTGACTGCAGATTAAGAGTAGATCTTGTTCCTGGCAGGCATCTATTTCTCTGGCATTTGCTGTGTATTTTATTACTCTGCCTCTTGCTCTGCTCATTCTGAGCTCAGAGTTGCTGTGCAGAATGCCCATTATGGGCTTTCAACAGCAGCATTTACAACACTATGGAATGATATCAAATGGCTTTATAGAATGTATTCCTTTCCAATAAAATTATCCCAGTACGGGCTAAAGAATCCTGTATTCCAATTTCTTATTGTCCAATTTACATTTAAAATTTACATTTCGAGTTCACCTCAGTGGTCTTATGTGTATATAAATACATACATACATTTGTATATATATATATTTTTAAATATATATATACACACACATTTTCATGCACCTGTTTCCAGCAGCAGTTTTACTCTGTGCCCTTCAAACTAAACTAAAATAAAAGAGGAAAAGAACACCAGAAACTGGACACTGCTCAATATCTCACTGTAATCCCTCTCCCCCATGTGGTCTCTTAAGGTTCAGGGGCTGCAATACAGAAAGATGGATTTTTAATGCACACAGGCCAAATGTCAGCCTATATTTACTTTATTTGTGGTAGAACTTTTATTATATTTACTTGAATTCTGGTAGAAATGGGGAAAGATGCTTTTTAGATTTAAAATAGTTTTAGGTTTCTAAAATCTTTGAGGTTTGAAACTCATTCAGAAACGTGTTTGTAGAAGTTTGTGATGTCCTGGATCAGTCTGAGACCTCCTTTATGGCTGTCAGTAACTACATAAAGGGTTCCAGTGAGGGTGGCTGTCCCAAATATCCACATGCTCATTACAAACCTATCAATTTAAGCCATAAGGACATTTATTTTTGTTTCATTCACCCCATGTACTCCTGTATCCTCCTTAGAGGGGAAACTATCCTACGTCTATACAACAGATAAAAGGGTGGAGGATTTTTGTAGGTATTTTTTTTTTAATATACTAAGAATTTCACATTTTTTGTCCTCACAGTTTCTTTCAAAGTCAATTATTTTAAATTAGCTCATGAAATGTTTTGAAGAATAAATTATTTCCTTTTTGCTTTGAACTAAAGGAAGGGTAATTAAGTAGTGCTGAACTGAACAAACAACCATTACTTTTAGGTACCACAGACTTATTTCCCTATAATTTTTTATAGGTCAGCCAAGCTGTAAATTGCCCAGGAAAGCCCTCAGGTAGACCTTTTGCTAATTATCTGTCATAATTATCTGTTCATGGCTCCCTAATTTTAAACTAAGAACTAAGAGTTGAAGACCTGTGTTGTAGAGAAGAGGGAAAAATTCAAAGAGATTAAACCAGTTCAATATGAAAAGAATTGTTTGTTTCACAGCTGCTCTGAATGTGGTCCCACCCCGAAGGCAGATTGTGGTAAAGGGTGAAAGTATTAAGAAAAAATTAAAATAATTAGATGCTGAAATGGCAGAATATGCTTAGTGTGGGGGTAAGGAGATACCCCCAGTGTGCCTGGGAACTTTGGAGTGGTGTTTGCTCTACAAAAGTCACTCTCGGTTCAAGTTCTTTGGGTGTAATCACAAAGAAATACAATAAATTATATAGTGGGGTCATTTGCTCTGTTACGTCATCTTTTCCTTCTTTTTGTCTGTCCATCTTCACAGTCTGTGACTTGGAAGACCTACAGAATATTTTAGAGGTGGATTAACAGCTGGGAATACTGAGTGTACTGCATGCAATTTAAAGGTGGGGTTCTTTTGTTGGAAAGTGCCATTATCTGCTCTTATGCCCACGGTGTGTTCTCATCCATTAATCACTTTTATGCTCTCTTCTGCAGATTTATCCTTGGAAGACATGTTTTACTAGAATATAATCTGAAAAATATTCAGGGTTTTTTTTTTTTTAAGAAGTAGAAAAGTTGGTTTCACAAGGTCTTGAAATTCTCTTCTTTAGTTACACTGTGCTGTAAAATATGCCTTTAGTGCATTAAAGGAGGAAAAACTGACTGCTGTAAAAAACAAGGAGAATTTTCATGCAGCAGATTCCTGTCTGTTCTAGCACAATAAAAATAAACTATTTAAGTGTTAACTGACTTCATAATGTTATAGACGGATCAGCCAAATTAAAATTTATTGAAAACAAAACAATTTAAGGAAAAAAGCCACAAACAAACAAGACATCGAGCCCGGGGTCGATATCTGGTGAACAGAGTGTGTCTCTCTCTCTCACCTCCAATCCCTCCTCTGTTCACCATTTCCTTACAGGCATTCCAGTTTTTATACCTTGTAGATGGCCTCAGGCCTAGTAGAAGGAAATAATGTCTTTTTATTGTGGAGATATATCCAAAGTAG
>VZTR01008252.1:573810-589445 GCA_013400775.1 Chaetops frenatus | reverse complement strand
GGAATGGGCTGTTCTCCTTTTAGCCCTTTAGATGGATATGAAGTCTTTTCCTTACAGAAATCCTCCCCAAAATAGCCTTTAGTTACATGTTGTAGTTTGGGTTGTTTTACAAGGTCAGAACACATTACATTCACTATAAAGTGGTAGCACGAATTATTCTTATGATATATATATATATAACAACAATGTAACTTCACAACCTGAGTTGCAATCCTTGTCTTCTGCAGTGCCTGGGAAAAGCTCAGCCTGTGCATATTCCTGCCAAACCCCTGGAAAAGGAGCAGTACCTGTGACCTGAGACTCAGTTCTGAGGCTTCTTTCCCCTCCCTTTCTGAAGGGTTTTTTGTGGTGTTGCAGCAGGTTTGCAGCCCGTGCTGTGTCACACCCAGCAGCACAGGGGAGCCCTGTCCCCCTGCAAACAGAGAGACTTTCTCAGAGGAACAGTAAAAATATGGGGATTCATTGTTGTGCCTCTAAAGCTGTGGGGTTGGTTTTTTGTTTGGTTGGTTTGGGGTTTTTGGTTTGTTTTTGTTTGGTTTTTTTGGTTGTTGTTGTTGGTTGGTTGTGAGTTGTTTTTTTTTTTTCTTTTTTTTTTTTTTTTTGTTGTTTTTTTTTTTTTTTTTTTTTTGTTTTTTTTTTTTTTTTTTTTTTTTTTTTTTTTNTTTTAATTTTTTTGTTCATTTTTGTGGGACTTTCTGTGGTTTGTTTGGGGTTTCGGGTTTTTCGTTGTTTGTGGGTTTTTGTTTGGTTTTTAAATTTTTCTTGTTCATTTTTGTGGGGTTTTCTGTGGCTTGTTTGGGGTTTTGGGGGCTTTTTGGGGGGCGGGGTTGTTTGTTTTTTTGTTTATTTTTGGGTTTATTTGTTTTTGGTTTGGCTTTTTCTGTATTGCATGGTTGTTTAACACAGTTTGAAGCTCTTCACTGCTCATTTTAGGTGTGTCTACCTGTCTGGATTAGCTCTGGGTCTGGTCTGGCCAGGTGCTGAGCACTGCCCTTGGAAGGACAATGGGAGCAGCTGAGCAGCTCAACCCACCCACAGTGGGGTGAATAAATGGATGTAACCCCTCACTGAGCTGAGATTCACAGGGCCTTCCAATCCACTGCCACTGGGCTCTGTTCCATCCTTCCACCTGTGTCAGCTTTTAACTGAGCAGGTCTGATAATTAGCAGAAGATTTTGTACTCTGTGTCAACACAAATTAGAATTTATATTTTTTCTTATGGGAGTAGTATTGACTGTTAACTCTGCTTCCTTGCAGTGATAGCTCCTGTTCCATCAGATAACTATTTTTTTTTTCTGGTTATAGCTACCTGTCTTAAGACTTCTTTTGATACTTGCACTTGAGAAGCTCTGCTAGGACGAAATAAGATATTTCTACAGTTTGTATGTCTGAGAAATTCTTTTTTGGAGCAGTTTAATATATTGGTGGGATTTAAAGATGTGCTGAATCTAATCTTCCAGGAGTTGAGAAAAATATATTCATTAGAATGCATTGTCTCTTGCTGAGTTTGACCTTCACTACCCTGCTGGAATGCACTACAATTTTTATCTGGGGTTTTTTTCTGCTTTTCCTCCTTGGATGATAATGAAAGTTTGCCTGTCCAGCCTTAGTTCTCTGCAGTCTTGGTGCCTTCCTGCCACTCAGTCTCCTGCTGAGGTCAGTGTCCCTGTGCCTGTGTCCTCAAATCTCCATTTTTTAATCTTGCCTTCTGCCTTTGACAAGCAGGAAATGGAGCAGTTTTGGTTTTTGTGTTGCCCTCACGCTCAGGAGCCTGTGCTGTGTGCATGGTAATGTTACCTTGGGTTTTAGAATTTCATATACTGGCAGTTCCTGCAGTCTGTGCTTTATTGCAGAAACAGAATCTCCCTTTTCTTCATTTTGTTATGTGAAACTCTGTTCAGTCCTCTGGAGGAATGCATAATGTTAGCACTGGCATAGCACCACTTTCAAAACTAACAATTAAGTAGAATTAATTACAATTGATGCCTGATCAAGAGCCAGTCACCTGTGTGGGGCCAGGAAAGGGGACAGAGACACTTTTGACAAGCAGGAAATGGAGCAGTTTTGGTTTTTGTGTTGCCCTCACGCTCAGGAGCCTGTGTTGTGTGCATGGGAAGGTTACCCTGGGTTTTAGAATTTCATATATTGGCAGTTCCTGCAGTCTGTGCTTTATTGCAGAGACTCCCTCTTCATCATTTTGTTATGTGAAACTCTGTTCAGTCCTCTGGAGGAATGCATAATGTTAGCACTGGCATAGCACCACTTTCAAAACTAACAATTAAGTAGAATTAATTACAATTGATGCCTGATCACCTGTGTGGGGCCAGGAAAGGGGGCAGAGACACCTTTCCTCTTTTCCAGCTCTTAGTGGAAGCAAACAGAGCCTGAGCTCTGCTGCCACTGCATTTTCTCTATTAAGAGGTGACTTAAAGATCCTTCTTGGCCCAGAAATAAAAGATAAAAGCTGCTGTTTAGTTGTTATATCCCACACTGAGAAGGGACAGTTTATTTCCCTGTAACTACCAGTCCATGAATACAAGAGTTTCACTAAATTCCAAGAGTAATAGAATTGGTGGAAAAGACTGCAGGCAAGCTTGGGGTTTCAAAACAACTGCATGTAAAACTCTCTCTTCACCTCACAGTTAACTTCCTAATTGTTGTGAGATTTGCCCAGCATCATCTCAAACTGAGAAACTCCAGCACGATGCCACAAATACTTTTATTTTAGGTGGAAACTGGAGGAGGTGATTGTTGGTACCATTCACTCAGTTTTCAGAAAAATCTCCCAAAGCCTGAATACTGCAATTTTCACTTAATTTACATTTCCTCTGCTAACAGAGCAGGTCCAGGGCTGACCCTTTCAGGGGTGGAAACACAAACTGGAAATTTGCTATTGATCCATGACCATGGTTATAGATGCTATGAGGCAAAGGGAGCATTGCTGATCACCTCTGCAATTCTCTGGCTGGGCACTGGCTCTGTTCCTCCTGTGAACCTTTGGAAGTGTTGCTCATCACTGATTGATGGATGAGGCTCTGAAACAGTTATAATTAAGATAGTGTTCACCCTGTCACAATTACAGGATCCAGCAGTTTTATTAGCCTGGGTTATTTATTAGTCACAGCAATCAAAGCTACATTTGGATCAGTCACAGGGGGACCTGACAGAACATGGATGTTAACATTAGGAATCCAATGTGTTCATTTGCAGACCTGTCAGGTTTGTCATGGTGGCACTAAAATGCTGCTAAACTGCTTTTTCAATAGATTCATTAGTGTTGACCTTTTGGGTTGATACATCTGCCACCATTTTTACAATTTTTTTTTTTTCTGGGTGTGTCAAATATGAAGATTTAAATTATCTTTATTATAAATAAATGGGATTTTGTTAAAATGGAATTTTATTAAATGAATGAATCATTTAATTTTTATGGGTTGTTAAATTTGGCCTAATGTATCTCAGCTGCTACCTCAAATTTCATCAAGAAATACTTGTCTTTGTTTTTAAACAAAACCCGATCCTGTAGCTATTAAAGGAAGAAACTAGAGTTAAGAGAAGCTCTAAAAGTTTTGAATTGTTTCCAGTTCTGAAGGTCTTTGCCATGTCACTGCTCCTTTATCCTTCTCCACCAGAGAGGCCATTTCACATCTTTAGCAGGGAGGCCTGAATTAGCTGGGTGAATTAGCAGATGATAACTTAATTAATGATCATTTAGGCAGAGAATGTAGCTCATGATTTTATTTTAATTTGGACCCTCTTTTTTTGGTTACTTTATGATGGATCTTCCATGCCAACGTATGGTTTGTGAGATGGGATTTCTGTAGAGAAAGCTTAAATTACAGTTTCTTGTCTGAGGAACAGCTATAACTGCTGTATAATTAAACAATAAGGTTAATTTCAGCTGGCATTGATTATTACACTTTCCTGAAAATAAAGCTGGCTCTCTAAACCACTGTTTCATACCTCATCCCTGGCAAAAGGTGCTGGCCACACTTATGTGCATTTGATCACATAGGTGAGGCTTTTTGCTGCTGAAAAATGTAAGTTTATTTGTGCATGATGGATCTTCCACGCCAATGTATGGTTTGTGAGATAAGATTTCTGTGGAGAAATCTTAAATTACAGTTTCTTGTCTGAGGAAGAGCTGTAGCTGCTGTATAGTTAAACAACAGGGTTAATTTCAGCTGGCATTGACTATTACACTGCCCTGAAAATCTGTTATCACACAGGCTCAGGCAGCAAGGTTGAGGATGGCAGGAGAAAGGATGGCAAAACGTGCCAGAGCATCAAAGCCAAGCCAGCTCTGTAATTCCAGCAGCTTTGCTGGGAGTGCTGGGTCTGCTGGCACCATAAAGAGCAGTACTGGGCACGTGGCTGCAGAGCCTTGGAGTGGGCTGGGGCTAAAAACCTGGGCAGGGCTGGCACAGGAACCTCCAGCTGGCAGCTGTGGGGTCTGGACTGCTGGGTTGGACAGGTAACTCCTACCTGGGTGGGTGCTGGAGTGAGAATCCCCTCTGCTCCCTGCCCTCTGTGCTGGCTAAATGGGAATAAAGCTGGCTCTGTAAAACGCTGTTTCCTACCTCACCCCTGGCAAAAGGTGCTGGGTGTACTCACTGTGCTATAAACCACTTTTTGCTGCTTAAAAAAATGTAAGTTTATTTGTGCAGAACTCTTGTACAAAACTGAGCAGTGAAGTTTTCCCTGGGAGTTTTGGTCAGTGAAAGGGTTGTTGCTGTCTCTGCTGAGCACCTGAGTCCTTCTGGCACTTTGGTTCTGCAGCCAAGCAGCCTGGATTTGACACAGGTGAACTAAAGCAAATGCTTGGAGTCTGAATTTGAGTTGTAAATTTACAGCTGATGGCTGTTGAACTGTGACCAGTCAAGTGGTGGTGAGAGTACAGCCCTTTGAGTGGGAGCCAGAATATTGCAGGGTTTTCTCAAGCCAAGGTGGAGCAGGTCCCAGCTCTCCTGCCTGTGAGCACAGCACAGGGAGAATTTATGAGGAAGCTGAAGCAGTGCAGCAGCAAAGCAGAAAATTTCCAGCCTTGAGTGAACACACACTGTATTAATTCAATGTCTCAGTGCAATACTTCAGAGAAATAGAAATTAGGAACAGAGAGGACAGACCATGTAATTTGTTTCTTTGCCAGTGCAAGAGGGTTCTCTTTTAATGGCTCTAATTTCCAAACTCTCGAGGAACAGAGATCACAGCAGCTTTCTTGAGAGTGTCAAATGCTTTCCATTAACCAAGAAGCTTTACTTGCTATCCATCCTCCTTCCTTCCCTCTACTTGTACCTTTGGGCCAGCCTAAGTTTCTTTATTATTAATATTATATTTATATATAATATATATTATATAAAAATATATAGAGACTATAATTTTTTATTAATAATATTATTAATATTTCATTTCTTCACTGATATTTTGCCACCTTGCCATTTGACAAAGCTAATGTTTCAAAGCTGAAATTCATCCTGCTTCCTAAGTTTCCCCCTGAATGGCTCATCTGTTTTCTCTGGGGTGCTTTGCCATGGGTGTTCTTACTCAGGCCTGATTCTGTATTTACGTATTGTGCACACATATCAGTACCCAATGCTGCCTTTCTTTGCCAGAGATCTTTTACTCAATATAAATTCTCTTTTAACTAATCTCTTCATCTTTACCTGGCGAAAATTCTCTTTTCCAGTTTGGCAATATGAGGGAAGAGCACCTTTAACACGTGGTGAATAAGGGGTTTATTCTGTTACCCAAATGTTGTAACACCACAGGCAGGGGCTGAAGCCTGCAGAGCTGCCTTGGGTGATAGGACACTTGCAAAGATCCAGGACTTCTGCTTGTCTTTACAAAAAACCGCTGTGTGTAGCACACCTGTAGCTCACAGTACAGCCTGGAATTCCAGTGTAGCTGTGGTCATTTTTGAGGAGCTATGCTATCCTGGTTTTTTTTTTTTTTTTGCTAAAGCAGCGACTCAGATGAGTAGAATTTGAGGTATTCACTGTTTTTCAGCCTGCTTTTTTTTCAGTAATATAGAATGCAAGACAAGTAGCCTTGGTTCAAAGTGCTAAAAATAAGTGTTCCCTTGGGGCAGTTGAACTGGGGAGTTACTGAAACAAAGTTAATCCTGTGGAATAAAGGCATGGAATTATCAAGGCAATATTCCCATTTATTTTCTATGTCTCCTGCTGATGGAATAGCCATCCAGTTAGGATTTTAGGCTTCTTGGCTTAGCTTGAAGTAGATTGTAGCTTAGACATTTTGCAAGACTACAGAGCAATTGGAGAGATTGAATTAGGAATATTATAGGTCTCAGTGTTGCTCTGAACTTCAATATTCTCTTTAGACATGTGTTTCAAAGCTTTGCTTAGCTGAGGTACATTTACACCCAGAACCCCTCTGCAGGGAAAGCCCAGCCAAGACACAAATGCAGAAGAGATACAGAATAATGTGCCTGGCAGGAAAGAAAAGGACCAGACAGCACAGTGGGATCCTCAAGAGCAGAATCAGGTGTGAATCACTGACAGGAGCAGAAGGCGTTCACTGAAAAAAATTCTCTGCAAGTGTCTGCATCAGGGGACAAGTGACCTGCTCAGGCCACCCCCAGGTGTGTGGTGCCCTGGGATTTACAGTGCCCTGAGTGCTCTGCCTCTGCCTGATGCCCCCTGAGAGAAGCTGCAGCAAGGACAGAAACATCTCAGTTCCTGCTCTGTTCTCTGAACTCCTTGTCATTCTCATCATGTCTTCAGAGTCTTTCCTGTGGGGGTCAGAATAAACTAAAACAAAACTGTCAAACCTTGGCCAAACCTGATTGTTCTCTGTGCTGGCTGCCTGTGATGCTGTGGCCTCGTCACCTGTGTGGGCACCCCAGGCTCAGGGTCTGTTCTCAATAGATCCTGTCTTGGTTTCGGTCCATCTTTCCCTGCTGCTGCTCTAGAGCAGCATCCTTGGGGAGATTCTTAGTTGGTATTTTGATGAAAGACCCTTATTGTTAAATTTTCTTTATCTACATCCCAGTAGATACCAGTGCAGCATCTGGTAAGATCTACAACACAGAAATTGCTCAGGTGAACATCAGACCTACTGCTTGAAGCTCCACTGATAACTGCTGGAGTGTCAATGATATTTCTGGACCCAAAGATCCCAACCAGAGTATCTCTGTGTGCAGAACATCTATTTTCCTTGGATTTGAGAGATTAGTTGCAAAAATAGTTGTGACACATTTGTAAGCAGATGAGGCCATTAATTATAGTGCAGCATCTATGGAGTGTTGTATTTAGAGGAAGCTAGAATGCAGAGCTTCTGCACTCTGAGCTGTGGCACAGCTGTGCTAGCAGAGTTTTGCTATTAATATATTACACTGTGATACTTGCTCAGCTTTCTGAATTGAAGGTGTTATATGTATATCATAAGAATAATTCGTGCTACCATTTTATAGTGAATGTAATGTGTTCTGACCTTGTAAAACAACCCAAACTACAACATGTAACTAAAGGCTATTTTGGGGAGGATTTCTGTAAGGAAAAGACTTCATATCCATCTAAAGGGGTAAAAGGAGAACAGCCCATTCCAGCTGATGGCCCTGGCCAAGGACTCTTCCTCACACCTGATCCACCCTCTGGATAAAGCTCAGACTATCCTCTGGATAAAGCTCAGACTATCCTCTGGATAAAGCTCAGACTATCCTCTGGATAAAGCTCAGACTATCCTCTGGATAAAGCTCTGACTATCCTCTGGATAAAGCTCAGACTATCCTCTGGATAAAGCTCAGACTATCACCGGGATATTCTTCTGCACTGAAGGCTCCTCGGAAAGTGGATCAAGATCTTCATCTCTTCTGGGAAAGCTCCTCAACGAGACCAAGATTTGTCTACTTTGGATATATCTCCACAATAAAAAGACATTATTTCCTTCTACTAGGCCTGAGGCCATCTACAAGGTATAAAAACTGGAATGCCTGTAAGGAAATGGTGAAGAGAGGAGGGATTGGAGGTGAGAGAGAGAGAGAGACACACTCTGTTCACCAGATATCGACCCCGGGCTCGATGTCTTGTTTGTTTGTGGCTTTTTTCCTTAAATTGTTTTGTTTTCAACAAATTTTTTTTTTTTTTTTTAATTTAATTTGGCTGATCCGTCTATAACAAAGGAAATGGAGTGGCAGCTCTGCTGTTGGGTCGAGGCTCTGCCTGGGAGGTCAGAGCCTCGTGGCTGGAACCACAGACCTGCTCTGGGGAGAATGACACTCTTCCTCTTTCCAGATCTGCTGTGTGAAGGTGGCTTTTACAGTCCAAGCTGCTCATAACCCCCTTGCACACAGTACTTTGATGTACTTTCCCAGAAGGAAAAGTCAGCAGAAGTGGGTGAGCCTCAAAATATTCAGCATTTGTAAATTCATGCTCTGGATCACAGGAGTGCTGCCTTTCCAGATTAGTGGAGAGAGAAGATGGTTTGCTTGACACATCAATGAGCTTTGCCTTGTGACTCATTTATTATTTAAATAAATGATTGGGATCACTGTTATCCTCAGCTTTCAAGAACTGGCAGTTAGAGAGTTAAATGCATTATGAATCTTTCCCAAGGTATCTCAGAGATGTATTTGAGGTTGGCTACAGGGAGTAAATAAACTTGGATTCCAAAGAGTTACAATTCACTTGGTTTTGTTTGGTTATGTTATTCCTGTAGCAGGGTTTCCTCCTTGACTGAATTGCTGAAGTCACTTAATTCAGGCAGCAAAACCTCCCTAAATGGTTCAGTCTGCACATGGAGCCCTCTGTTCCCTCCTCAAGGCACTCTCCCATGACAAGGACCTGTCTCTTTCATTTTCTGGAAGCGATTTTGTGCTTTTTTTTGGACACTTTGGAGGAAAGCAAGCTCTTTGGAGGTAGGGATTTCAAAGTGATGAGAATAAAAGGGGGTTAAGTGACTGTCCCACAGGCAGCTACAGCTGAACAGAGGGATTTCCAGTCCTGAGGGCTCTTTAGCATCACCTTATCTGTGGATGTCTGTGCTTTTGACACGTCCAAATTTGTAATATAGGGACAAGTAAATGTAGTCAAATCAAGGCTTATTTCTGATTCTTAATAAATTAATTTTCTGCCTCAATAGGACAAATTGCTCTGGGATGGAATGACCTGAATGAATTCCTGTCAGAAGGCTCTTTTCACCTGGGAAGTCGGCTGGCAGTCCAGTTGTGCTTTTCTAGCAGAGATGGGCTGTATTTGGATTTCATGCTGTGAAATTCAGCTGGAAGAGAAAAAGGCATGGGGAAGGTTTTAGCTTCCATACTCCACAGGAGCTGCAGACCTCAGCTTGAGGAGATGGCTATCAGCAAGGCTAGGAGACAGTGCCATTTATCAAGGTATGGGGTTTTCCAAGTGCTTTTGAAGAACTCTGAAATCTTACCCTGAATCCCTAAGTAATGCTATTTACTGCAACAAATATCTATCTGTTCCATTTTATGCATGTAACACCTACCTGTGTACATCTGAAGTTGGGAAAGGAGGGCTGTGTGAAGTTTTATGAGCATGGCTGCCAGCAAACTCTGTCTTTATCTGCTTTTTCACTTAAGCAGTGGCAGAAAAACCAACAGAGTCCTCTGCAAAATACTCACCGAGGTTTCAGACTTCAGGCTGGAAGAAACCTGCTTTCACATCTCTGTAACAATTGGAATGTCTTGCTGACACCTCTGTCATTATATTTCTCTGCAAAAATGGGTAACTCATCCTTGCTTTAGTCTGCTAAAAATCATGCAGCCTTTGAAGAGTCAGATATTTGCGTTTCTGCCTCGACATTGCTTTCCTCAGCTCTTACAGGGAAAATGTGTCACTCATTTATTTGTGCAGCAGAGTTGTGGCTTTTGAAGTGCTTGCTGAACTGACTCTGAAATGCTGGCAGTGGATGTGGCTGTTGTAGATGCTGCTGTCAATCCTCCCCTACCAGCCTCAACACTTTTTTTTGGCAAACTGTAGGAGAACTAATCAGCATGTGCTTGTAAACTGCAGGAATGTGATCGTGCTCCCTGCTTAGTGAGTTTCTTTAAACATGGATGGCCTGTGTTCTTTGGGAGGAGGATAGGATATTTAAAGCTATGCAAATCCAGTTATGGTTTTAAGGAACTTCATTGTTGGGGCTGTTTTCCACTTGAGTGTGTGAGGAAAGCATTCAGGTAAGTGCAACACAGAAGGCAGAAGATGCCTAAATGGTTTTTGACATTATAAAAAGGAGGGAAAATACAGAATGTTCTTTTTTACTTTAACAGCTCCTGTTTTGGGAGGGAAAATTGTGATCTGTGGGCTGGAATAGAGGAATCCTCAGTGAGCCATGTTAACCATAATCAATGCCAGAGAAGGTGCTGCTCTGAAATGAGATCTCCCATTTCCCTACAATAAACTGATTTAAAAAGAACAGTGGAGGAGGGCTGGACTGTTAAATCTGTTTGCATGGTGCTTTCCTGATTTATGCTGGTTATTTTTTATCATTTATTTAGGAGGAACAATGCACTTTTAAAGCCCTTTCTGTGGCATTGGGTTCCGAATTCAGGATTACCTTGACAGTAGACCCTTTTCAGGAGAATCCCCCTGTGGTGCTGTGTCCTCCAGCCACTCTGTGTAGGAATGGAAGCGCAGAGCCCTTCTCAGCCCAGTGCTGGAGCTGTTCTGGGGGGAGCCCTCTGTTCCCCCTGTAAGAGGCTCTGCAGTCTCCTTGAGCTGATCAGGGGCCAGGTGGTCTTGTTTAGTTAAAAGCATCCAATATTTTTGGGGTTGTCCCTCAAGAACTGGTGAGAGCTGACATTTTTCTGGCTGCGTGTCCCCTCAGTTAAACCCCTGGCAGTTTCAGGGCAGGGCCAAGTTAGCAGGAGATTTTCATCCCAGCAGAGCACAGTGATTCCATCACTGATCTTGGAAGAACACGGGGAATTTGTGTCCCTGTCATGGAAAGAGCCCGGTGGGGAGGCTGGCTTGTGGCCATCCCCAAAAATACAGCAGCAGCAGCAGCAGAGCCCTTGGCAGCCTGGGTGTCCCACACCCTTAGGTTTGCTCCTTTTGTAGCTAAATTCTCCAAACATCTCGGCTGCTCCAGGCACTCAGTGTTGCTCCAGGGACATAATAATTGCTCTGCAGATCACCTGTGAAGTCAGATCTGGTAGCTTTTCGAATTAAAACCAGCTGCCCCGTGCCCCCAGTAATGCACTTCACCTCGAAAAGAGAATTTCTTGTGGTTAACCTTGGGCATGCCTGGCTGAGTATCGTTCCATACAGGTGTGCTTGCATTTCCTTGACAATTTGTAGGTTGTAATGAGCTTGCAGGGTTTCCAGTGCTTGGGGAAGCACAACTTGGAGCCTGCAGCTTTTCTCATCTCTTAGGAGAGAATAGGATTTTCTCCTTTAAAGATTTTGTTTGGCTTTGAGGTAAACCTTTAGCTTTCTTTTTTTATTTTTTTTATTTTTTTTTTCCCCTGGTGATTATCAAAGAGAGTGAATGTGCTGCATCCAGTGTGAATATTGACAAAAACCTGAGTGGTTGGGGTTGACTGAGGGCTTTGTGGGGACTTCAGGGGTTGAGTCTGTGCTCAGCATCTGCATGAGGAGGATGGCTGGAGGGTGTGAGGAAGCTGAGAGTGCCAGTGCTAACTAAAAGTCATCAGAATTAGGGAAAAAAAAAGCCTAAAGGCCAAGCACTGCCACTGAGGTTTGGAAAGAACTGTGAATATTGGTGTTCCAATAGACAGGAGGAACATGATCCTGGTGCTTTTGGGTTGTGACAAGTTTCAAAACCAAGCGTTTCTAAAAATGGGAATGTTTACCAAAGAACCACTTGTTTTCTTTTTGGTTTTGAGTGTTTGGGAGGTTTTTTTCCCCCTAAGATAAACCCGATATTGCTAGAAAAAAATGGTATTGTTTCAGATGGAAACAGGAGCTGGAAGTCAGAGGAGGACGAGAGCAGCAGGGATGGAAAGCAAATTGGTAAGTCCAGGCTGCTGTTGGGAGGTGTTTATGGTGTGTGATGGGCCCTGTGGAGGCTGATTTAGCACATTCCAGCAGACAGAGCTCTTGGCACAGCGGCAGGAAGGGCAGGATTAACCTGAGCTCACTGTGGATGCAACCTGCTGAAAAAAGCCTGAGCAGGGGGCAATCACCAAGCTGGGTTTAATGAATTTAGTAATGGTCACTCTTCTGCAGGGAGATCAAAAACAGGAACAAAAAAGCTGCTGTGGTTTTCTAAAGGTTTTCAAGCAGCATTGGGTTGAACTTTGATTTAACAGAAAGGAAAAGTATTAATGACATTGCTCTTGTGCTGATGCTCTGTATTTCAGCCCCTAGTTAAAGAAAAGAAAAGAAAAAAAGAAAACAAACAAAAAACCAAAAACCCAAACAAACAAAAACAAACAAAACAAAAAAAACCCCAAAAAAACCAAAAAACCCCCAACCAACCGAAAAAAAACCCAAAAACAAACAAAAACCACCCCCCCAAAAAACCCAAACAAATAAACAAACAAACCCAAAAGAAACCACAAACCCCAAAACCCCCCCTAAAACAAAACCAAGGAAAAAAAAAAACCAAAACAACAAAACCCCCCCAAAAAATCCAAAAAACCAACCAACAAACAAACAAAAAAACCCAACCAAAAAACCCAAAAACCAAACCACCTACAAATAAGGTAAGAAATATTAATACTGGAACTAGGGTGTCTAATTGCTGGAGTAGTGAGGGTATTGCATATCCTTTCTCTAAGGTCAGACCTGACAATCATGAAGAGTTGAGAAAAGGATTTAGGTGTATTTTTCATGGTAGAAATAGGGAGACCCAGCAGAATCCTCTTTATCTCTTTGTCCTTTTTGGGTATGGTAAATTTGGGAAGGAGCAGCAGAAGCTGAAGAATGGAAGGGTTCTCTGAAAATCAGCCCCTCTGCACGTGCCAGGAACAGCAAGGCTGCAGCTGCTCTGTAAATAGTTGCTTTACTAAAGATCCATTTTAGCTTAATGAAGTTGGTTATCACTCAGCACATGGAGAACACCAGCTCAGGAAATTGAGTAATGATTGATCTAAGCTGTGTGTTAATTTTTTCATACTGTTGTCATTCCTCCTGCCAGTGTCCTGAACACAGCTGAGTGTACTCAGATCTTATTTTAGGATTGCTCTTGGAAATGAATCTGATCAAATGCCTGGAACATTTTTTTTTTTTTTTAAAGAGAAGTGCTGTGACCCCTTTAAAAGCGTGTCTGTAATAATCAGTAGGAACACTTCTGTTGCTTTAACCATTGATTTAAGGGAACTAGTCTGAACCACAAGTGCAGGCACTAAACTCTGCATTTCCTGCAGGTTATAGTGTCCTACACCCTGATATTAGGCATAAATGGCAACCAGAGAAGCAGTGCAGTAGCTCTTTGTAGGAAAATTTCATTTTTTCTGCCATAAAGGGTAACACCAACAATGTTTTACTTGTGGCAAAATGCTGGGAACTTTAATAACTGACTGAAAGATGCTCATGCAGCACTGACCTGGTAGCTAGGTCTGGAGTGTAACATGTGATGAGTTGAGTATAATTCTCCTGCATAATGAGAATGTGATTTAGGTGTATTTGATCTGACAGGGCTGGAGCTGTGTAAATCTTGCAGGTGCAAGGCTTGTAGTGGGATTGTTGCTGACCAGCCCAAAGGAAGCTCAACAGGATATTTTAAAATCTGGGAGTAAAACCTGTACCTTGGACAGTGCTCCATCACTTCAGCAAGCCTTGGGCTCACTGCACAGCCAAGAGCTTCATTTAGTGCATTGCAAAATCCGGGTGTACTGTACCAAGAGCCTTCTTCATTACACTTCCTTTTTTTCTAAGAAGTTTTTCTTTATTTCAAGGAACAATCTCTGTTTATTAGATTATGCAAATAGGGGAGTTGTTCTGTGCTTGCCATAGAGGTTTCATCAGAGGATTCCAGTGATAGAGGAGATTGTGTCCTTTCTCAGAGGTGCCACCTTTGGCAATTTCTATTAAGCCAATACATGTTTTTATGAATAGTGAAAATGATAACATTTCTGGGTTATGAATTAATATAATATCAGTAGGGAAAAAAAATCATTACCTCTTTGCAAAGGAGAATGAGGTATTGTTGTTCTGTTAGAGCTCTTTGAAGGAGCAGATTGAGAACAATGATCTGCCTGATGTGGTGTTTGTATTTCCAAAAGCTTGACAAAGGTCTTTTCACTGAAGGCTTCTAAAGCATCCAGGCTGTTACAGAATAAGCATTTATAGAATAATGTCACCTAGACATCCATTGTAAATAAACAGGTTAACCCCCCCTCAGAGAGTTACAGTTATTACTGACCAGATTTCATTACTAGTGGAACTAAGAGTTATTGCATTCACTGTGCTCATACCTGACCTGGAAAAATTACTGAAGTAGGAAAGAAAAAGCCTGAGTTATTCCAGAAAGTTGAAGTGACATTGGTGCTGTGAGTGTCAAGAGCTGTAGAACACACCATGGAGGAACAATACAATGTCAGATGAAACTCAAAACTGGAGGAAAACTGCCCTGACCAGCTGTATGTGTTGATGGGTTTTCAATTAGCCACTGTTGCTTGTGAAAGAGATTTTTTAATAACTTGGGCTAATTCTTAAAATGTCAGCTTGATGCCTTAGGATTTTAGTTTTTATGTTTTTCAGATCCTGCACTGCATTAGTGCATGCTCTAAACTCCATATAAAGTGTTAGTTACTCTCTTTACATTTTGGTCAGATAAAACAATTCCTTCCTCTCTATGCCTGAAACTCAAGGACACCTCACTGTCTCAGGCCCTGAAAAGTATAAACAAAAGTGAGTTGGGGAAGGAGCAAACTGGGGGTAAATGACTTCATTACCTGAAGCTGTAATTGGAGGATTAACCCCTGATGTGTAAATGGACCAGACTTATAATTGTGTGAAAAATTTATGCCCATTGTCCATCTTGGGTGCAGCCTCTGGGAGGCTCCTGCCTGCCCAAGGTGTATCTATTGAAGGCCTTTAATAAATATCTGATTTTATTCTCTTTACCTTGTCCAGCCTCTGTTCTAGGCAGCCCCTCCAAGGCATCAAGCCCAGTGGTTGGGTGGCTGCAAGAGAATAGCAAGAGAACAGAGGCTTAGGAGTTACCTGTGAGAAGAGCAGGGAATTCTGATTCAGCTCTCTTGGGGCTTTTATACCTCGTGACATTGAAATGAGGTGAAGGCAACTGGAGAGCTGCACTCTGGGAACACCTCATTGCTTCTCTCAGAAAGATCCTGTCCTATCTGAGGTAAAAAATGAAATAACAGGAGAGAAAGTGAGTTTGCTTTACACCAACAAGTGTGGGTTTAAATATATTCTTGATAATATTCTTGCATAGTAGGTTTATGTTACCCATATTTCTGCCTCATGCTTCTCTCTGTGGTGCATAGGATCAGATATTTCAAATTATTGGTAAGCAAAGGTAGTGAAGAGAGGATGGTATTTCTTATCTGCCAGCCCCTCCAACAACTCAGCACTGACCATGGAAGAGAAATTCTCTCCAAAGATGAGACCAGGCTCTGAAAGGGACACCAGACACGGGTGACACGAGGAAAGCTCATTCACCTGAGAGACAGGGACAGGACTCAGGTGCAAAGGTTGTCATGAAATGTAGAAATGAACCGG
>VZTR01008252.1:560809-573800 GCA_013400775.1 Chaetops frenatus | reverse complement strand
GGGGGGGGGGGGGGGGTGGCCCTTTCCAGCTTGTGCTTCAATGAACACTCTTAGACTTGGGAAAGTCTGGAAGAAGAGTATTGAAGTAAATTTAAAGTAAAGTTTACATCTTTAGGCCAGTTCTGACTTTGGAGAAACCATCAATGCTCAGAGATGGATGTACTGAGAGCAGGGGAGGAGGGAGATGGAGGTGCCTTCCTTCTCCTGAACCTCTTCCTGCTGGTGTGACCCAGCCATGGGTGCTGTGTAGAGGTGACCTGGGATCATTTAATGTTATTCCTGCTTGCAGCAATGCTAGAGGGACAATAATTAAGACCCCTCTTGCCAGAGCTTCTTTGCCACTGCATGTGCTTGTTACCAGAGCAGTTTGTGGATGACAGCCAGTAGATTTTTCTCTGGAGATGTAAAATCTTCCATGTTGGGGTTGTGCAGAATGTGCCAATGTGAGTCTCAGCTTGGTTTCCATGCTGTTGAAAATAATAGGTGAAGATGAGTGCAGTAAAATAGATAAATGTGGAGAAATGTTTAAAAACCCCCCCTAAAACTACAAACAATTAGAGTCTTAAACTTAAAAAGGATTTAATTTCTATTATTAGTAGAGAGCTTACTTCAGTTCCAAGTAGTGGAACCTAATAAATCAGTTGTGTGCACATCCTGCCCCTTCAGGAAGATGCCAGTCTGAAAGCTGCCTTTTTCCTGAGGACAGTGAGGAGGTATCTGGGTGCAGCAGGCAAGGACAGTGCTGCACAGATCATTTTTAGCAGCCCAGTTGTAGAAGATTGTCACTAAAGTTTAAGAAACTCTTTAGATATCTAATAATTCATGATGTTGTATGTAATCGTTGCATGATAATTACTTTAACTTCCAATATGAAAGGTAACCCTGAAGTGGGACAACATTTACCCAAAGTGTTTCTTACAAGACTTGTTTCTTACCAGGAACCTGTCTTTTTTTTGCTTCTGTTTGCAAGCAATTCAAGATATTTTTTTTTAAGGAAACAAGGCAGAAGAAAGAGAAAAATTACTCCTACTCCAGGCTGTTACAGTTGAAATACATCTTTATTTCTTTAGTGAAGCAACTTTATGCAAATAAAAACTACCAGCAATATTGCAGCCAAAATAAAACAGCAAGCACTAAGTCAAGCAGGAAAGTTGTAAAACAGTGCTCCGTTGCTGAATGTTAAATATTCATCTAAACATTGTAAAAACTTCAGGAAGACTTTATGGGGCCGTAGATGCAGAGGGTAAAATCATTTCAGCTCTGCTAGGAAACCACACCAATTGTTCACCATATTCTTCCCACTCCAAGCTGAAAGGGAGCATCATAAGGGAGGGGAGTATTGAGCTGCTGCCAGTGTGGAATTCATCTCTCAAAGTGAATGTGTCCTGCTGCTCTCCCTATTCCACCTCTGCACAGGCAGAGATTGAGTGCACAGAACCCCGATGGCATCAATAAAATGTCTACAGACACACATCAGGGTGTGGAGGAAGGAGACAGTTGTTTCCTCCCCCTCCCAGAGTGCTGTTACTGCCCTGGCTCTGTGCCTTTGTCTGTGTTGTTGTTGCTCTGTGCCACGAGGAGAATTAAAGAAGATCTGAAATGGGACTGTGCAGGCAAAAAAAACAAAACAAAACAAAACAAAAAAAACCCAAACTAAAAAAACCCAAACAAACAAAACCCCAAAACCAACCAACCAACAACAACAACAACAACAACNAAAAAAAAAAAAAACAAAAAACCCCACACACAAAAAAACCCCCAAAAAACCAAAAAAAACCCAAAACAAACAAACAAACCAAACAAACAAACAAAAAAACCCCACCAACCAAAACCACAACACCCCACAAAAACAACAAAAAAAAATTCAAGGCTACCTGCAAAATATGGGAGGAAAAGGAAGATTTAATGACAGGAGCAGAAAAACAGGCTTAGCATTAATCCACAGATTTCTCCTTGCGTTAGTTTCTTTTTTCTAGAACACATTAATAGAAAAGGCATCTTTAAGAAAGACCTCAGTGGAAGAATGAATCAAATTTGAAATGTTTAAAGAGCTGGCCTTGTTCTCCAATGGCCCAATGTTCTGTGGCACTGATTTTCTGCTGCTGGAAGCAGATTTATCTCATAATGAACAGCAGGGAATGATTTGTTACCTGGTGGTGAACATGCCTTGGGTGAGCATTGCTCCTAAAGCTTCCAGGAAGGAATTGTTGAAAAATGCTTTGACTGATACAAGAACTTTTATGTGTTCAGGTATGTTTTGGGCTTTTTTCTCACTGAGTAATCTTTTATTCAGCCAGCAGTCTCATTGAAGTAGATGGGACTGTTCTATAGGAAAAAAAAATCAGTAGGAGTGAGAGTGGCAGAAGCAGGCTCTGCAGCAGGTGAACAATTTGTTAGAAATGAAAAATACCCATTAAGTAATCTCAGGATCAATTTTTTTAAATCTGCTCATCTCACTTTATGCAGGAGATGAGTGGGAGAGCAGCTTTGGGTTGACCTGCAGCACTTTGATGTTTTTTAACCCAGAATCAGATGGCAAATCTAGGTGGGCTGAGTTTACTGAATAAGGTTACCTGTAATCTGGATGCAAGTACACAAAAAATGTGGATTTTATAAGAAGGATACAGTGGAAGATTGAATTTCAGCTGACATACTAAACTTCCCAAAACTTCAGGAATTTTTGGTGAAATATCAGCTCAGGGTAGAAAATGTTCCAGAGGGGAATTGTGGTCGTGTGGTTAACCACAGTTTTTGCAGTACAGCTATTTTTAATGGGCTATTTCTATAACCCAGTAATTGCTTTACTAACTCTTTTGAGAGTTTGGTTTACCTTTAAATAACCTGTGTGGTTAATATTTTATTTTAAGAAATAAAATCACACCTTATATTTGTTGTCCAGGACCTGAATTAGAGGTTGGTATCTGCCTTCCATTTTTTGGGTTTGGTTCACACAGAACTTTCTACTGACAGAGGATAAATGGTTTTGTGGAGAAGATGTGCACTTGGGACTTACAAGATCTGTGCTTAGTTCTTAGCTCAGTGCCAGCATTCCTAGAAATCACTGAATCTGGATGTGTTTCCCATCTGTTCTGCTTTTCTGGAAGCCTCTGTGACCATGTTTGCATAAAGATCAATCCAGGGGATCCCAAAGCTTCCTGGGAGCTGCCTGTTGCTGCTGAAATGTCTGTGTGAATTAAAGTGAAATTATTTCCTGCTTTATGTCTCTGAATGATTAGATCTTAATTATATGCAAGTGTGTATTCTTCATTTGTGAGGAGTTGTGGGCAGCATTTACAAATGTGGAGAAGAACTGGCTAAATAAGCATGAGGGGAATGATTTAAGAGGTTTAGCAAATTGTGAGCTTACAGAGGGTTTCTCTTAGGGAGAAGCAGAGCAGAACAGTTTGAGAGTCACCCACTTCAACTCTTTATATCTTTGTGAGTTTGCAGCTTAATTTTTCAGTCTCAATTCCCTGGTCAGGCACCACCCAGGCCTCTTCCTGAGTACTGGATGCTGAAATGCAGTTCTGTAAAAGGCTGGGTTGCCATGGAAGTGCTTAGTTTAGTATTAAAAGTGATCATTGCTAGTGAAAAGGAGTCCCAAAGAGTTTGTTCTGGCAATTAAAAAGGTTGTAGCTACGTTTTTCTGGGCTCATTAAAGAAGATGCATCTTTTGCCTGGTGTAAATTGATAAAGAGCGTTTGCTCTGGAATTCCTGATGGAGAACATCTCTGTGTCTGCCACTTACACACATTTGCAGGGCTGTCTTTTATAACAAATTCAGGTTTTAATCCTTTTCCAGGCAGGTTTTAAAGTATTTAGAGGGCCTTATAGATGGAGCTAATCAAAACAAGTGTCCAGTCAGGTAATTTCCCTGAAGCACAGCTTGTTTTGGCTGTCAGTCTTTCCTCCCTTCATAGTTGTTCATTTATCATTTTGGCAAGACATGTGGTGGGGATTTTTTCAAGCAACTGGCTTAAAAAAAAAGCCACAAAAATACTTTCTTGGTGAAAGTTTATTTCTAAGAGAATTCCAGAGGATTTACTGCACAATGTCAGCATTCTCTACTAATTATTTAATATATCCTTAGATCTTCCAGAATTAGGCCTTGAGTTTTGAGTGGAAAAAAAAAAAAAAAAAAGAATTTATCAAGGTTATCTTTAAATGAAGAGTGATACTTTACTATTAGAAAATGTAATGTTCTGTGTTGAACCATTTGCCCACCTGAGACCTTGTAAGGTATTTTCAAGTGGGCTCAAAATCATTCAATACCTTAGGTTGTCATGATGAGTTAGTAGAAAGGCAGTGATTTCCCACATAATTATTCTCAAGTAGAGGTGCCACAGCTGGGCAGCAGCAATTCATAAGGTTTCCTTTCTTTAAGAAAGCTCTGCTCATCAGCCTGGGCTAATTTGTGAATTTGTCAGCCTTTCTAGTCTTTGGAAAGGTGCTCAGAGTTGTTGCCACTGGCAGAGCTGTGCTGATTCTGGTGATCCTTTAGTGATTAATATAAGGAACTTTCTGATCAATGGGGAGTCTCTTAACCTTTGCTTCCCAAGATGAATAAATTCACTCTGTATCTTGAAGATGCTACGGTGGTCTGGAGACTGAAAAAAAACCAAAAAAACAGGGTGTTACCTGTTAGAGCAAGAGAAGAGCAGATTAAATCCATTAAATAGCAATGCAGAATGCAAAGAAAAAACCCCTTAATCTGGCATTAAAATATCCAGAGGAAACACTATGTGGAAAAGGTAGTCATGCAGTTTAAAAAATGTGCAGAGGATAATTTCACTGTGAGATTCCTCTGGAGGGATGGAAGCTGTGACATCCTGTCCCTACAGTTCTGCAATGCTGAGAAAAACCTGCTGGATATGGACACCTGCCTTAGACCTCTGTCCAGTGCTGCTTTGGAAAATCCATCAGAGCTCTGTTTGAATCCTGTCATCACCTCTGTGGTTGTGCTTAGCTCCATTCTCTCTGTTCAGCTACCCACAAATGCTTGTGGAGATTTCTCTTGCATTTGTGCTTGTGATGATCCCAGTCTGCACAGAAATCTCACAGGTTTAGTAGGATTTTATTTTAAGAATATTTTGTTCAGTTTGTACTTTTTAGGATGAAGTGGTAAGGAAGACCCTCAAATGCAGGTGATTCATAAACTTGGTTATTCTCTGGTAATTGTCAGCTTTCCAGCTGACTGATTGAGCTTGACTCTTGAAATATTTCAGGTAGTAAAACTGTTTCCCATTGAGACAACTGTGCTCTTTATGCATTAAGAAAATATTGTTAGGGTTTGGCCTGACAAAAACCTTTCCTCCTGTCACCTGACTGCCAATTACCTAGAGAGCAAAGCAGCATTTATGTGAATGTCCCCCCAGACACCTCAGTTGTAAAAATGTGACTTTTAACTGCTACCAAAGACCTAAAGTGCAGCTCCTGTTTGGCCCCTGAGTGCTGGAGAGCTGCAGTCTCTTGAAAGGCTTTTTATTCTTGGCTTTTCTTCAGCTGAAGCAACACCTCAACATCTATTTTCTTCAGCTGAAATTTCTCAGCCTCTAAACTTCATCCTGCAGTTTTCATGCCTGTTTATCATAAGTGCACTGGATGAGCAAACAGAAATGGATAAAGAAATAGAGCTCCCATCTGTGGATGCAGTTGGATAAACACATGACTGGATCTGCCCTGGCACTTTGGATGGCTTCATTAGCCAGGATTCTAGAGATACTACCCCACATTGCAGAACTGTTCTGCAATTAGCCAAAAATCCTTGGTAATTACAGAAAAGCCAGGCTGAATGTCTCAAGGATGTGTGCATAGGCAGGTACATGTAAGTAAATATAGCCACAGAGTATTTTACAGGTAGTGTTTCTGTCAGAATTCTACTGAAAATAACACCCTTCTAAATGAATTCGCATCGCTCTGTTCTGTTTGCAATATGGTAGGAGAAAGTGTAGCCAAGAATTATAGAGATATTATTTCATACTGCAGAACTGTTCTGCAATTAGCCAAAACCCTTGGTAATTACAGAAAAGCCAGGTTGAGTGTCTTGAGAATGTGTGCATAGGCAGGTACATGTAAGTAAATATAGCCACAGAGTATTTTACAGGTAGTGTTTCTGTCAGAATTCTACTGAAAATAACACCCTTCTAAATGAATTCGCATCGCTCTGTTCTGTTTGCAATATGGTAGGAGAAAGTGTAGCCAAGAATTATAGAGATATTATTTCATACTGCAGAACTGTTCTGCAATTAGCCAAAACCCTTGGTAATTACAGAAAAGCCAGGCTGAGTGTCTCAAGGATGTGTGCAGGTACATGTAAATAAATATATCCACAGAATATTTTACAAGTACTGTTTCTATCAGAATTCTGCTGATAGTAACACCCTTCTAAACGAAAATAATTCCCATTGCTCAGTTCTGTTTGTAAGTGGTGGTGGAACAGAGGTTCTGGAAGCTGTCCTGCATGTCTGCTCCCCTCCAGTGCTGTCCACAGCAGGGATATTGGGCTGCTCACATCTCATTTTACAGACTGGGCTAAAGCTGCTCCTCTGTGTTTCTGTTTCCTCTCCTGCAGTGGGAATCAGGGCAGAGTGGAAGCTCTGTGGGTGGGCACTTGACCCACCAGAATTCTGACTTGAAGTGCCCTCTGATTTTTCACTCACTCAGCTTCTTTGGAATAGAACCACAAAAGTTCCATACCTGTTTCCCACCCCACGAACCAGAAATGCTTAAATTGGAATTATTCAAGATATAAATGCTATGAACTGTTATTTTTCTCACTGGATTAAAAACTGCTCGTCCTGTGAATCATCAGGAAATGAACCTCAAACTGGGCTCTGTGTCTGGTGAATCAAAGATGAGTCTGAGCTAATTGAAAGGTTATTGCCTGACTCTGATAATTGCAGTTTCCAGCTGGATAAAAGCCTGAGTGGGTCTTTTTTGCAGGAGTCTGTTGAGGCTGAGTGTGCTGGTGGATAATTGCAGGTGTTTCCCCCATCACCTGTAGATGCTGGCAGCACTCAGGGATTTGGATTAATTGGGTTTTTTTTCAATGCCCATGCACTGAGGGTTTATGTCTCAAAGGATTGCTGTGTGAGCAGTGCATTCCTCATCCGGAGAAATAAATATTGCTGATTGATTTTATTTGTAAAAATTAGCATCCTTCAGATTACTAAGGGACTGGAGAGGGTAATGTAACCAGCATGGTGAGAAATAAACATTCATTTTTCATGCCATAAGGCAAATATTAGGAATAGCCTTCCTTTCACAAGACTCTAGGGTAGACTTTAGATTTCTTAACATTCCTATATTTGAAAACCAAGACCAAATATACTCATTTTTAACTTTGGCATTTGCCTTTCTGTGATTATTAATACCACAACTGTGTTGGTCTGTCATCATGCACCGTGTATTACTCAGAGGCAAAAAAGGCCTCCAAATCTTCTTTCCAGCAAAGGAATTGACCTTCTCATTAGTCAGAAATAACACTGTGATAGGTAATCAATATTTTGTTGAAATGCCAGCATCTCATCTTGGGCATTGCTCATCCTCATTTCTGGAAAACTCTCAGACTAAAAGGCAAAATGTTTGGACCCATCTGCGTGTGGCAAATCTGCCCTGATCCATACAAATTATGTGTGTACAAGGGTTATTTCGAAGGTACAAATTGCAGATTTGGGTCTCTGATGCTCTCTGGGTGTCAGGCTGACCTTTCACTCCAGCCCCTGTATCAGAATGTCAAACAGCTGCCCTGGACTCCCTGCTGCCAGGGGCTGGCTTAGAATTGCTGCTGGCACCATTATGAAACAATTCAATGGCAGTTTGGTTTGAATTTTTGTTATTTTTCTGGGTTTTGGGGGGTNTTTTTTCTTGTTGTTTAGGGTTTTTTAAATTTTGCTGTAGAGGCTCAGTAGAAAACCACCGTTTTTCTCCTTGCACTTTTAAAAAGCTGCATCAGATAAAAATTGATTCACATATTGGCTGTTATTCAGAATTGTGCTGTCAGTTCATCTTTGGCATCTTAAAAAGCACCTCCACCTGCCCATTTTCTGTAAAGCTCAATTCAGGTCTCCTGGAGCTGTAATTACACTGAAGGTTTTGTGAGTGTGGAAGTCCCCCTGTCACTTATCTCCAATGGGGCACTGAAAATTCTATTCTGTCTGCATATTTCCAGTCAAAATGCAGACCTTTCCTTATTGCACCACTCACCCTTTCTTCAAACTCGATTCCCTTTACATTTATTGGCTCTCTCTCTTCCTCTTCTATTTCTTGACTTAAAAAAAAAAAAAAAAGTTTAAAAGAAATGCAAAAAAAATACCAGTTGTTCCCAGAGCACTCTAAAAGAGTGTTCCTTCATTTCTGTTTCTCTGGGAGTTTTAAAAAATTTCAGTCAAGGGCATCTGGTTAACTGGATTTCACCTGGGAAAGAATTCAGACAGGAAACTCCATGTACAGAACAGTTGAGGCTATATTTTGGGGGGTTTTAAGTAGTCTAATATCTCATTAATGATTAGGAAATTTCTGCTTGTCACTGATCCATTATACCTGTGTATTTTTGCACTGAAGTAAAAGTAGATACTCTAAGAGTGGGCTGCTACTTTCAAATTTATCGTAGGTGGTATTTTATTTTTAAGCAGACTTGCTCAATTAGGCTCTCAGCAATTCTATGGAGCAGAGAAATATGCACATTTTTCTCAATGCCCAGAAGAGCAAAAGAGGTGCAATACCAAACATTAATCTCCATTGCTGGTGGATGATGTTGCCTCTCCTGGTGTCTTATTCTCACCATTAGGGAGCAGATTTTGCAGAAACTGAATATGACCATCTTTTGACAGAAATATTAACCTTATCCCTTTCCTTGGAACATATTTTTTTCTGGTGATGAGGACAGGGGAAAGTGCTGGAGTTGCCCTGTAAATAGAACTGAAAGCTTCTACACCAAGTCTAGATATTGTGGTAAAGACATTTAGCACAAATCTGTGTGTTACAAAGGTGGTGCTGTGGCAGGTTGTACAGTGGATTTTTGTGCTAAGCTCTCTCCCAAGTGTTAATTGACTAATGCAGTAACTTTGCTCTCAAGACACCTTGGCTATTTGGTATAAAGCACAGATTTACAGTATTCTGATAGTTTCTGTACAACTGTTTCATATTTGTCCATAATAGAAAGTGACTCATCAATAATTCAGGAACTGTGCTTAGTTGGTGTGGGAAGTGCAAGAACAGGTATGGAGAGAATATTATTAAAGGGGGTCAATAAAAGACTAAAAAATCCTGGAATACAAGTATAATAATGTGTATTCTAAAAAGCAGCCAGCACTCAATTTGACATGCAGTGGATGTCAGCTTTGCAAATGAAACTCTGGAAGCTTCCTTAGCAATGAATATCAAAATGCAAAGATCAGTTATGCAGAAAAAGGAAATGAAAAAGTAACTTTTATGCATAGGTGTGATTAAAAAATTGTAGGATAGTTTTTAATCCTTTTGGGGCAGGTTTTCAGATGTGTCATTTCTTGGTGATAGACTTTGCCCTTAGGATTCACTGCAAGCTTCAAGGAATGATAATTCATGGAGTGAGTTATTTTTTGTTGAGTGAAGCAGTGTGAAGACTGTTCCTCCTGGGACTGGAGTGGCTGGGGATGGGGAGGAGAAGGAAAGAATGGCTTCATTTGCAGCTGACATTGTGGTGCCATAGAGGGCCCCAAGAATATCACACTGGGACAGATTTTCAGGGAATTTGCAGTGAGATATAGTGCAGCAACGAGAAAGCACAATGCAAGCAGAATAAAGCACTTCATCCTACAGCATAAAATATTCCCAGCACTTGTAATGGATGCTTGCTGCAGGGCAGGTGATTCCAGGCAGAGAACAGACCTCGAGGCTGGAGTCAAACCACTCCCTGGGCATTAAAAGGTTTGTTTTGGGGTTCCATAATCTTCTTCCCCCTCATTCTGCAGTCCCATGTCCTACAGAAGATCCTTCCTGAGGAAGGCTGCCTCCATGCTGAAATAATTTTGAATTTCTAGGTTGTTTTGTGTGAGTATCTCTTCCTTTGCACCAAGACACTGGAAAAATAAAGGTTTAACAGCTGCCTCTGTGGAGCCCTGAGCTGGACTGTGGTGCAGAACCTGCCCTGTTACTGAGTGAGAAAGGTGTTCATAGTTACAGCTCCAGGGTTGCTCTCTGCTTGTTCTGACATGGGGGGCAGATGGCATTGAAGAAACCCAGAGACCCAGCTTGCTTTCTCATTCGGCAGAAGTGACAAAGGGAATTAGACCTCCAGCAGGCTAATTTGCAACCCGGTATTCCCTGTAAGTACACGGGACAGCTGAGCATTAATTTCAATACTCACATTGATGGCAAGAGGAAGGGGAGAGCTGGCTCGCTCCTGGGTCAGGCACACTGGAGGTGGGAGGCAGGAAAAAACCATCAGAGCACAGCCATTGCTCAGGATCTGTTCTCTGATCGGGGTTGTTAACATCACAAGGATT
The DNA here is from genome assembly GCA_013400775.1 of Chaetops frenatus. Taxonomy (NCBI): domain Eukaryota; kingdom Metazoa; phylum Chordata; class Aves; order Passeriformes; family Picathartidae; genus Chaetops; species Chaetops frenatus. Next base: position 563,316 of record VZTR01008252.1, on the reverse strand, counting down.
AGGTAGTTGGCTATTTTTAGCTGCCTATAACTTTTAGAGGCAATTTGAAGCAGTGGAGATCCCCCAGGGCATGGGTTTTGTGCTGTCAGAACAGCACCTTGAGATAAGCAGGATTTCTCTCCGTTTGGAATCCTTAATTTCCTTCAGGGCAGGAACTGCATAAATTGAGACTTGCACGTTGTGACCTCCCTGTCAAGCAGCTTGTGAGCTGCTCTCTGAGAAGGGGAGCCAGCTGGGCACTTACTGGAATGGTAAGAAGGGAGGAATTGGCACCAATTGCAGCAGCAAGAAGGTGCTTTCACAGATGTTCACTTGCTTTCCCTCTCCTGCAGGGCTGACATGAACGTGAATAAAGGTTATGATGTGGTTTACGGTGGGATGGGGAGGAGAATCTGGAGGAAAAAAAAAAGAAAAAAAGTAAAACCACAGGGGATGAGATAAGGACAGTTTAATAACTAAACTAAAAAAGGGTAATAATAATAAAATAGTAATGAAAGGGGAGACAATAAAAAGAGAGAGAGAGGAATAAAACCTAAGTTAGGCAAAGGATGCCCTGCACAGCTGCTCAGCCCCTCTGGCCAATGCCCAGCCCAGCCCCAGGCAGTGGTCTGTGCCTCCTGGCCAGTTCCTCCCAGTTTATACACTGGGCAGGTGGGATGGAATCTCCCCTTGGCCAGCTCAGCTCAGGTGTCCTGGCCCTGCTCCCTCCCAGCTCCCTCTGCACTTCCCCACTGCCAGGGCATGGGAAACTGAGAAATCCTTGACTCAGAGTGAGCTCAACTTAGCAACAACAGTGTCTTACCAACATTACTCTCATAATAAATCCAACACACAGCTTGGTACCCCTACTGGGAAGAAAATTAACTCTCATCCCAGCCAGAACCAGGACAGGTTAGAACCAAGGGAGGAATGCACGTTTTTGGTTAAAACAAAGATGCAGAGTGCCTGGGGAAATATTTTAAATTTAAATTTAAAATGGGGGGAGGATCAAGTTAACTGATTAAGTGATGACACTGAAATAGAAAGTAGCAGGACCTGGCTGCCTCCTCAGATGCTGTCATTGTCAGGATGCATAAACACGTGGTAGCTGCAGACAAGACAAAACCAGAGAACAGAATTGCTCCAGCTACCCTGCCCTGTTCTCTGAGCCATGTAATGCAAACAAATCCAGAACCAGCACTGCTTGGATTTCTTTTGTCACGAGTGGAAGAAGAGTCTGGTCGCTGCTGTGCAGTGAGAAAAACCACATTAGTGACCCCTGTCTTTGTGGGGTTTGTTGGCACTGCAAGGATTTGCAGGAAAGGTCTCATCCACACCTGGACATTATCCAGGGTGCAAGGGGCAGTTCTTGCAGGAGCTGAAGAGCTTCCTGCTTCCATCTGGTTCCTTCTCCTGCCTGTAAATGCTGCCCCTGTCCAGAGGAGAATCCTCTGTCAGCACCTCAGCAATGAGGTGCATCACCAGGGTGCAAGGGAATGGTAAAAAAACCAGTGTTTTAAGTCCCTGACTGTGAGGGGGAAATGAGAGGAAGTCAGGGCCAGCAGCTGGAATGTTTTGTTCCATGTTAGGCTTTGGATTTAGCAGTGGAGCCCTGACAGAACCCAGCAGTGCTGGTGCCATTCACTGAGGTGCTGCCTGACCTTTCCAGGATTTGCAGGAAAGGTCTCATCCACACCTGGACATTATCCAGGGTGCAAGGGGCAGTTCTTGCAGGAGCTGAAGAGCTTCCTGCTTCCATCTGGTTCCTTCTCCTGCCTGTAAATGCTGCCCCTGTCCAGAGGAGAATCCTCTGTCAGCACCTCAGCAATGAGGTGCATCACCAGGGTGCAAGGGAATGGTAAAAAAACCAGTGTTTTAAGTCCCTGACTGTGAGGGGGAAATGAGAGGAAGTCAGGGCCAGCAGCTGGAATGTTTTGTTCCATGTTAGGCTTTGGATTTAGCAGTGGAGCCCTGACAGAACCCAGCAGTGCTGGTGCCATTCACTGAGGTGCTGCCTGACCTTTCCAGGATTTGCAGGAAAGGTCTCATCCACACCTGGACATTATCCAGGGTGCAAGGGGCAGTTCTTGCAGGAGCTGAAGAGCTTCCTGCTTCCATCTGGTTCCCTCTCCTGCCTGTAAATGCTGCCCCTGTCCAGAGGAGAGCCTGTCTTCTCTCATTTCAGCCTCTCGGAGATGGCTCCTGCTCTGCTGTATTTATTTCATGCTGTTCCCACCTTGTTCTGATTAGAGAAGTATTGATTTCCTCATGGGCTTTTCTGTGGTGCTCATCATTCTGAGATGAGTGTTCCATGGATGCTGATTGATCCTCGGAGTGTCCATTAGGTGACTGGATGCTGGGTGTTCTCCCTCTGCAGGTGAAGAGCTGAGACTCAGATTGAGTCCCCCAAAAATCCAAACCGAAACAAACCAAAAAAGCAACCCCCCCCACAAACAAACAAACAAAACAAACAAAAAACCCCCCCAAAACAAACCCAAAACAAAAAAAACCCCAACAAACGAAACAAA